>OX421452.1:12459984-12474984 GCA_949126865.1 Montipora capitata | reverse complement strand
AACAACGCAATATACATAAAACGTGATTATGTGAGAATTAAAAGGATAGTTAAATAGATTTAGGTGATTGCAGTTGTTGATTAAGAGAAGGTTGTTCTCTTTGAATATGAAAAGCCTCTTTTATCTTGAGTTGAAAAGTCGTAGAGGCGTGATCTAAAATATGGAAACAGTCCCCTGAAGACAGGGCGCGACAATGTTCGGAATTCTGTAGGTGTTTGAAGATGTGAGAGGCCCTATCACTGTCTAAGTGCTCACGCACGCGTGTGAAAAAATGCCGGGTTGTTTCGCCGACATAACAGGCATTACAGCCCACACATGCAAACTTATAAACCACACGTGAACGAAGCCCGCCAGGGATAGGGTCTTTCACACCAAGCAACTTGCCTATCTTAAAGGAGGGAAAAACTCGTTTGATGTCCAAATCATTGCAGTAGCGCTTGATAAAGTGACGGATCTTTTTCTGAGTTACGACAGAAAAATGGCCTATGTAAGGTAGCTTAAAATAAAATATAGGTGAAGTGGGAAGGGAATCCTGGGGACAATGATTACTTAGGGTCCCAGTAATGTAATGGTTTACAACCCTTTCAATTATGGGCAGGGGAAAGATTCTTTTTTTAGGATTTCCATAAGCTTAGTTATGGTTGGGGCTACACGAGGACATTTATTTGTTGTTGATTTGTTGTTGTGAATGACCAGTAACTGAAGATGCGACAAATGTTGGTTTCCAAGCCGGCATCTCATGCGTCTGTTCTGACTAAATTATCATCAAATAATTTCCGCCCCTTAATTCCGCACAAGCAAATATATTTCCTACATAAAGAACACAAAACAAGGCTTTGATTTTCTTTACATTTAGCGTTGACGTATACCTCTCAGTAAATGGATTCCACACCATACATAGCCCCTTCACAGGCACCTGGGTACCCCCCACCCCAGGCAGGCTACCCACCGCCGGTTGCAACTCAGCCAGGCTTCACAAGCACTCATACAACCGTTGTGGTGAACCAACCAGCTCCGTTGATTTTGCAGCAAGGACAGCGAGATTGGAGCTCTGGATTATGTGCCTGTTTTGAAGATTGCTACTCTTGTAAGTATTAGGTGCTTGCAAGAGTTCGTAGTTTGGAAGGTCCATGAAGAGGTTTTCAGTTGAGTGTCGAAAGTAATTAGCGAATTGCTTTGGTTTTGCATTACTTCACTCAGTGATTGGTTCAAAGTTCTCGCGCCATTTTTTCAACCAATCGAAAGTGTAATCAAAACCAATCCTGCCTCGCGCGTGCACATTTTCCCGCGCTCTGTGTCGGCAACGTGTAATTACTTCGAGTTTTGATTGGTTTGCTGGATTATCTCCTTCCTTTTTGATTGGCCAAAGTAATTACTTTGGTTTTTGTTTTACGACATTCGATTGAAACTCGCTCTTCTTTACAAAATAACTATTTACAAGGCTAAATTTTATTTATTTATTTATTTATTAAAAAAAAAACGGTAACAACTGTACGTTGTCGACATTAAGTCATCATCAGGGTATATCCGTATTTTACGGTTGCTGACTTTAGTGGAGGGGTTAATTGCAGCTTTTTATACAGGCTCATAACGTCACAAAATCAACCGTTTGGCACGTTCATGAATTTTTTGTGGTCATATGATAATATGTAATTTTCTGTCTGACTCAGTAGTTCCTCACAAACTTCAACCCTTGTTTATTTGTCGGCCTTTTCAGGGAGAAGGCATTGTGCAGTGGTGAGTGCACTCGCCTCCCACCAATGTGGCCCCGGGTTCGATGCTCAGACGCGGATTCATAATTGGGTGGAGTTTTTTGGTTCTCTACTCTGCTTTGCTCCGTGTGGTTTTTGCTACGGGCACTCCAGTTAAATTCCCCTCCCGTGAAAAATCAACCAAAGATTTAATAAAAAGGACGAAGATTGGCCAAAATAATTACTTTGGTTTTGGTTTTACGACACTCAATTGAAACTCGCTATATTATTATTATTATTATTATTATTATTATTATTATTATTATTATTATTATTATTATTATTATTATTATTATTATTATTATTATTATTATTATTATTATTATTATTATTATTATTATTATTATTATTTCGTTCATTCACACGATATGTTGTTAACGTGGTTTGTAAACTAGGCATCAAGCCACGACCTATGGCCTTAGGTGTCTAGTGTTCTTCTCAAGATTCTTGCCGTTCCCAACAAGGAGGCTTTTTGTAGTAATAACGTGCAGTCTAGTCCAATTTTCTTCTACGATGTTTTCAAATTTTTGCTGAACGTCCCTAGTGCACCAATGACAATTGGTACATACAATTACTTTTCGGCAGCTCCAGATTTTCCCAATCTCTCTTTTTAATTCTTGGTATTTTTCCATTTTCTCTTGTTCTTTTCCCAGCACTCTTGTATCAAAAGGGTACGCGATACCTATCACATAACATGATCTTTCTATCGTATCAAGAACAACTACATCAGGTCTATTATGCTCAATTTGATGGTCTGTTTGAATTCGGAAGTCCCATAACACCTTTACTTGATCGTTTTCTATAACTCCTTCAGGATCATGATCATACCACTTGTCTTATTATTGATGAAATGGTATATGAAATGAATCATATATAAACTGCGGATATGAAATCAAGTGAAGCTATGATCTTCGCAGTTATGAACGCAATTTTTGCAATTGCGTAGAGAAGCCTGAAAAATTCAGGACTTCAACGGGGTTTGAACCCGTGACCTCGCGATTCCGGTGCGACGCTCTAACCAACTGAGCTATGAAGCCACTGACGTTGGGAGCTGGTCATTTGTGGGTTCTAATGGTCCCGAGAGGAATGAATCAATGATGAAATGGTATATGAAATGAATCACATATGAACTGCGGATATGAAATCAAGTAAAGCTGTGATCTTCGCAGTTATGAGCGCAATTTTTGCAATTGCGTAGAGAAGCCTGAAAAATTCAGGACTTCAACGTCAGTGGCTTCATAGCTCAGTTGGTTAGAGCGTCGCAACGGAATCGCGAGGTCACGGGTTCAAACCCCGTTGAAGTCCTGAATTTTTCAGGCTTCTCTACGCAATTGCAAAAATTGCGCTCATAACTGCGAAGATCATAGCTTCACTTGATGTCTTATTATTATTATTATTATTATTATTATTATTATTATTATTATCATCATCATAGTCAGGGTAGACCAAGGCTCAGATTTAAAGACACTGTAAAAAGAAACCTGGAGAAGCTGGACATAGACAGGATTTCCTGGCAGCAGAAGGCTAAGGACAGAGCTGTGTGGAGGAATCTGATCAGACCCAAATGAAACAGCCATTGTCGCCCACGACAGGCTGCTATGATGATGGTGATGATGATGATGATGATGATTATCATAGTCATACTACTTAGCTTAAGTTTTTAACAGCTGGTAAAATTGTGGTGTCGGGCAACAACAAGTTGCCAAAGACCACCAAAATGTTTCTTTTTCCTGTCCTTTACATTTCCAATACTTTTCTTAGTATCCTGGCTGATCCCAGCAATGCAGACTTCTGGATTAAGGTAATTGATGTGTCTACTCCTATGCCCTTTAAGTTGTCCTTCAATGGCAATGGCACTGTTCCTGAAGCCCCCAATACAATAGGTACGACTTTGGTTTTCACTTCCCACATTCTATCCAATTCTCTGGCCAGATTTTGGTACTTTTCAACCTTCTCGCCCTCCTTTTCTTTTGATCCACGGTCTTCTGGAATTGCCACGTCTGTTATATGACAGCTTTTCTTGCTTTTGTCAACAAGCACCAAATCTGGCCTCCTAGCCACGATGTTATGGTCCGTCCGTATGCTGAAGTCCCAAAGGAGTTTATAGTTCTCATTTTCCAGCACGCTCTCAGGGACGTGATTGTACCATTTATCATTCCGGTGGAACCCGCATTTTCCCGCCAGATCCCAGTGAATTGCCCTGGCCACATTATCATGTCTTTTCTTGTATTCTTTCTGTGCCAATTTTGAACAACCACTCACGATGATTTATCGGTTTTCTTCATTTGCATATGCTCTTCTTCTTGATGTCGACTTAATTATAAAAAGGTTCGTGGTTTTTGCACAAACCAATTAATGCATGCCAATGTCATCTCTTTTGTCCAGGCAAGGGCTCTTTTAAGAACTGACAGCTCTTCTTGTTTTAGCACCGGTAAGGAAACAGAAGAGAGGCCAGCACACATGCATCCACGGTAGACATTTTGCATCGCTATTCCAATCCATTTTTACAATTTTCAAGCCACTGGCGGGTGACCAGCCGGCCGCGTATCATTTCCCGCCAAAACGTTCCCAAAAGAACGCATATTATGCCTATTCATTTGCCTATTCTGAGTGAACCATATTCCGGTCATTCAGTTCATTCTGCTATCGGGAGCAGAATGAATGGAATAGTATTCCGTTCATTCCAAAAACTGAATAGGTCCCAAAAGAACACGAATACCGTCTATTCCATGTATTCCTATTCCGGAATAGTACCAAAAGAACGCGCCCTAAACTTAAGTCTGTCTCTGAATCGGTACATAGTAACTGACATATTTGAATTTAACAATGACATTCGTATCTTGGGTATCGTAAACGGCGACATTTTGGTATCATACTACTTGTCTTCCTTGTTTACAAATGTACCGTTAGACGTAACGATAGAGATACTCGCGAACAAAGCTTTCAACAACAATTGGTTTAATACAACACACTACTTGAACCCCACCAGAACTGATCTTGTCGAGCTTCTCAATGTAGCCACCAAAAGGACAGCTCTTCCAGTTCAATGGAGCACAACAAACTCATGCCGATGCTATGGGATCCCCTCTTGGCCCGCTGTTGGCTAATGTTTTCATATCCTCCATTGAAGAAAACCTTGAGCGAGAGGGTAAATCCCCTCAAATAGAAACTCTTGCACTATCAGATTCATGTTGACAATCGGTACAAACAGGGTTTATTGAGAACTATGCTTGATCGAGCACATCGTTTATCTTCCTCTTAGTCATACTTCTCAGACGAGTGTGACCGTTCGAAGACATGCAGTATTCTCACGTTTGAAGTACCCAAAACACCCCGTTAACTCTACCATCAAAAATTTCGTTGAGTCCAAGGTATCAGACCAGCCGCAGAGTCACGTGACACGGTTCGTGTAGTCCTACCATTCAAAGACCAAGCCTCAGCAGATACGGTGAAGAAACAGCTACAAGTACAGGAACTGAGCCTAAGAGTACACCATCATCCAGCCCGTGTTTGAGAGCCGAAAAATCGAACAAGATCTGAATGTAAAGCCAACAATTGTAAATCAGCAGTGTGTAGTTTCTAGTTTTCAATGTGATCTGTGTGATGTGGGTTATGTAGGGTTTACATTTCGTGTGCAAGGACGTAAACAACAGTCCTCCTCCATAGCCAAACACTACAAGTGTGTCCACGGGACGGTCCCTCGCGACCTGCTGAAGCGTTTCAGTGTACCTATGAATTGTAGAAACACATTTGACTGTTTAGTGCACGAAATGCTTTTTATGCATACTTAATTGACCGCTCCCCATAGGGGCTTTTCAGGGCCAATGAAACACAATTAACAAAACGAGGGAAGAGTTAGCTGTTTTACAATTTCAGCGGTGAAGTTGAGCCAGGAACTACCAGAAACAAATTCAACGGGTGGTCAGAGCGGGATATCCGGATTATAAGGCAAGCGCCCTAACCACTGGGCCACATTGCCTCCTGCTCATTTTTTATAAGAAACTTAAAGCCAAATCTTAACATGCAATCAGACTCCATTCGTGCGAAGGTATGTGTAATTTTCGCACTGCGTTATGGCAATTTTCGCGCCCACATCGTCTTAAATTGAGTAATTTGCATGACCTGTTTCATAGTTTTCCTTGACAATGGAGTCATGATCACTCCGAAACGTCGGATTATATCGTTCGTTTTTGTTGTTGTATGTTTTCATTGATATTCAATTTCCGCTCGAATAGACCTTATTCGTATTCTCAGGATTGCACTGGAACGAGGATACAACGGAGGCTCGTGCGGAGGAAATAATTTGCTTCTGAAAAGATTCGCCCGCATCAGCCTTTATTCCATGTTCGTTTCAATGCAACCGTGAGAATACGAATATGGCTGGCCTATTGCGCGTGATCAAAAAATACGAGATTGGGCCAAAGAAGGAAACGCCGCTTGCTTCTCGGGTGGAGGTTTTTGGTTGTAAGATCTAAGCTATCCAAATGTTGTAAGATTCTGGTTTAAGTCATCCAAAGATTTACAGTTTATTGCCACCGTTTTTCAGGCTGTATGGGTACTTTCTGTTCATGGTGTTTGCTGTGTCAAGTCTCTGAGAGAATGGGTGAAGGTTGCATGTTTCCTACTTGCTGCCAAGGAGCATTGTTAGGACTGCGAGTGAAACTTAGAACGCAGCAGAACATTCAGGTAAAACTACTTCACGTTTTACCGAGAGGTAATGAACTTTATTAATCAAGTTTTCTCGTTCGCTCTTGTTTTTTAGGGCACCCTGTGCAATGATTATTGCGAGGTGCTGTGCTGCCCCCATTGTGTTTTGTGTCAGCTGTCACGTGAGCTGGACCGTTGCGGAACCAACTGAACTCTTGGGGAGCCTTAATTGGCGTTTGTTTTTTTGGTCACTTCGTCTTAACAGATTAGTGAGAAGAGTTGCGTCTAGTTCCAGTGTGCAAGACCTAGTTAGCAATGTTAGAAATCAGGTGTACTTGTAGACCTACAGGCATGAAGATGTAACGCCTTTTAAGTTTTCGCAACAAAAATAAACGTAGTTCGATGAGACCCGGTGATCCTTTGTCTACGTTTTAACATCTTCTTGATGTTTCAGTATATTCGAGTTTTCCTTTCTAACCTCCCTAAAGAAGCGACCAGAAAGGAGTTAGTCCAGTCATGGGGTCGAATCTCGTTCTAGCCCAGACGCACTCTACTGAGAAGGCTTGGTACCATAGACCCACGCGGATGATTTGCCATTCAACCGTCGACGCAACCAAACTTCTGTGGTGATTTGTGCGATGAAAAAGCCCTTAACAGTATTATGTGCTAATTATGTTTTAAAAGGTTATTTCCCTTTATTTTTTCCCCTGGAAGTCCTGGAAATATATTTGAAGAGTTTTCTCCTTGTTTTGCCGTTTTAAAGCTTGAATTAATGCGAACAAAAGCAAAGCGTTAAGCGACCCCCAATTTTGTAATGCGTTCATGTTTGAGCGGCTTAACTGTCATTATCTTTCTAACTTTCATGACCTTTCGGCAGTTAGAAAACATCAAAGTTCGTGTTCTAAAAGCGCTAGCTGCAATGCAAGAACCTGCGACCAAGCACGCTTTACGGGCCTATTGTCGTTCGAGCGGCCACTCCATCAATCACTCATAAGCCTTATGGGAAGTTTACGTGCAGTTCAGAACCCACAAAAAGCGCCGATTTGTGGAACGATAAGTTGATATCTTTCATTACTGCGGAGCGAGCGTAGTGCGAGCGGCAACATATTCTGGATTCGTCAGAAAGTAGGACGAATTCTCGAATTCACCACTTTTTTCCAGAATGCATCGTAATTAGCCAGAATGCACTGCGCCATTCACCAGCTATTACCAGAATGCATTGCATTTGAGCAGAACGCTATCAAACACTCTGGAGATGGCTTAAAGCACGAGGTCCCGTAAATACATATTCGATGAAACAACACATCATGATGCAAGAGTGAAAACTCACAACAGTTCCAAATCTACAAGCAGTTGTAAAAAGGTTGAGACACGGAATAGAAAATTCACCTCGTCTTCCTAAAGCCCCTCTTCCAGTTCATAAGAAAAGTCACAATGCCCCTTCCTCCCCTCCCCCTTTTTTAATGTTGCTACCCTTTAGTTTGAATGCCAAGTGGAGATGGAAGCAAGTTTGCTTGGGGGGAAGGGGGGTTGGGGATGCGCTGACTTCAATGACGCGCATTGTACGGTTATTAACAGTGAGTGTCTCAACTCTTTTTGCAGTTTCTTGTAGATTAAGTCCTTGCATGTAAATCTTATTGCGCAAAGTTCTGCCACCAAATGTTGCAGTGTTCAGGAACATAATAGTCAACTTCCATTTGTTTCTTACACAATTTTCACAATTCTGTAATCGCCAAACCGCATTTGAGCTTCCATCCATTAACCTTGCGAACATCGCAGGGAAGAATGATTTCGTCTCCCGTGTATTCAGTCTTACAGTTTTAGTTCACAATTCGACTACCACAAGGAAAAATGTATTTCTTTTAGGTGTCTAATTAGGTTGCTTGGTATTAATTCCCATTGGGATAATTAGGCCTTTATATACCACTCCTTGTGAATGTCACATCACTTGACGCCGACCAGTTTACTCGAGGCTGTTTTTTCCTTACTATTTTTTTATTGTCGTTTTAATATCGTATGACGTTTTTCTTATATTCCTTGGCTTGTAACCTGTATCCAGTGTGTCCCCGGCTCAGTTATTTTGTAAACTAGACCCTCCGTGAGGGTACACTGGGTTGCCTGTGGTACGTGCAGCGTTCCAGGCAATTTTTTTCAAGTTGGGGGGTCATTAAGACCATTTAAGGGGTCACCCAGAAGTCATACCAGCAAAGGCCCTTTGGCTCACAGGTCCTCGCACGTTCGTACGACAAAACAGATCCTTTTCTGAGGATAAAAACCTGGCTACCGGCCTATTAATTAATCATTTGTCAGAAAGAAGAAATTCCTGTCCTCTTTAGAAAAAATTGACACGCATTGCTTACGTGTGGTAGTGAAGTAACAGAGCGATTTATTCCATAGTGTCAACTGAGCTGTGTGTTGTCTTCCAGGAGATTCAAGTTGTCCTTGCGTAATATGTAGCTCTAACAGTGCACGATATTGTTTTGGTATTGTCTATCATTGTAGTGCCATGGTAAAAGTCTTAGGTAAATAGCCCCCTGAGAAGACATGTGGTTACTCGCAAAGTACCAAACCCAGAAAGATTGAAGAAAATAAAAGGGAATCGAGACATTGCTTCTACGCTGAAATGTTGATCATTTCCAAGTTCCCTCAAGTTTAAGCGTGCACTCTGAGCGTCTGACAGCTTTGTATTTTACAAAAGTTCATTCAAGTTCATTCAGGTTCATTCAGGTTCATTCAAGTTCATACCCTGTCCGCCGGGGTTAGTATTTGGATGGGTGACCTAAAAAATATACCACTTCGTAACGGAAGAAAAGGACCGAAAATTCTATTTGAACGCCCAAAAATGCGAACTAAGCAAGGTACAGATTTTGTTAGCTTGCTTTATTCAAAACAAATATTGAAGCAAAAGTGAATAAATATTGATACACAGTTTTTAGGAACAGCAGAAGGACGTTTTCAGGATGGTCGATCGAGAATAAAATATTTTGTCATCAGCAACAACATTTACGACATGAAAGCAACATTAATTTTGAACCCCGAATATAAAAAGTTACGATCAACGACAAACATTTTGGGAGATTTTTGCTACGTTCAACTTTTCTACTGTACTTTTGGCTGCAAAAGTAAAGCACAAAATCGAAGTGACATCGGATCCAGCGGGCGCCGTGATGAAGTTACCGCGGCGGCGAAACAGTGAAGCATCTGTGTCAAACGATGGCAAGATACAAGGTTTTGTTTTTGTTAGTTTTCTTTTTCTTTCAAGTGTTATAAAGTTTGACAAGAAATGTGCAAATTCAACACAAAGATCACAATCGCGCAACTCTTGAGTTTGACCATTGTTTCTGCAAAGTCAAAAACTTACTCTCAAAGGGGAGGTTATTTATCAAAAATCCTCGCGTATCAGATTTCAACCCAGGTATGCAAATTTGTTAAGCTCGAAAATTACACAACATGATATTACACAAAGGCTGGAAATATCTCGGCAAAATCCTTTTCCAGCGAAAATTAATTGAAACAAAAAACATATTTACTATCAGAGGCAAAAAAACCTTCCTATTTCAATTGCGTGTGTGCAAACAAAAGATGCAATTAAATAAATTTTTGACAGTTCACATCAAACCCTTTTCGACTCGGAACCTTGACTGTAAATAATGAAGCACAAAAGAGACAACAACTTTCATTCAAATAATTCTTCACTGTCACATTTCCAAATTGTTTACACCTTTGCAGAGGTGAGTACAAAATACCGGTAAATGTAAATGTAAATTGCCAGACAACTAAGATGCGACTTGAGTAAACACTGTGATACATTCAAGGCGTTCGATTCCTTCAATGTTTGTTAAATCCATAAAAAAATTGCTATTTGATTTCAGTGTTTTATATAATACCAAGTTAGTAAAATATTAGAAACAAAGCTCACTTGATATCCAAAGGCGAAAAATGAAATTGCTGTCGAAGACCATTACTCGTCGCTTAAAATCCAGACATTTATTTTTCAGCGCTGTCTTGTTCATCCAATTGACGATCCATTCTTGAGCTCCATGAGGGTATATTTTGTTTAAAGATCCACTAAAACGCCATTCACGTTACAATGACTTTCGACGCCAGTGAATTAGTGAAATTTCCAATTGTTACCGGAAGACTGTGCAGAGTTGAGAACAGGTAAATACAAATAGCGAGACAACTGAGATAACAGATCCACTTTATGGATTCCTTCTCTGTCTTTGTTGAACCCATACTGAGTTACCAGAGAATTGTTCATTTGGTTTCAGTGTTGTACATAACAGCACACTTGACAAAATATTAGAAATACAGCTCACTTTGATTTCGGCTCGACGGGCAAAAGATTGTTGTCGAAGTCCATTACTCGTCGCTTTTAAGATTCCAGATTCGGGATTTACAGCCTGTCTTGTTTATCCTATTGACGTTCCATTCTTGAGCTCCATAAGGATATATTTTGTTTAAAGATGCACTGAAACGCCATTGGCGTTACATGACTTTCGACGCCATTGCAGGCTAAGTTAATGCTTCTACTGTGTCCACCAGAGAAATCTACGCATTTCCACTACCCTCTCCATCCTAAGAAAATACGCGCAGAAGGCTCTATGCACAAAGAACCACTTACCAGGGGAGTGACAGGCAAGACTTTTACCGACACGGAAAATAAAAATAAAAAATAAAACGAACAAATCCCACCCACTTTCCGACTGGGATTGCCATACTGGCAACCCAGTAATAAACTCGACCATTTCTGGCGGCTCCCTCCACTATTTGTTTGTTACTTGTCTCTTCTATACATATAATAGAAATGTTTTCTATTCGGCTAAGCGAAGCGAAAGAGAATAGAAAGATCTTGTGCCTTACTTCTATGCAAGGTTGTTTTGCATGCTTACCAATTCTACAGTCTTTTTTTAAGAATATATTTTATAAGAATATGGGGACTGAAATTTGCGAAATTTTAAGAATATTTTAAGAATAAACCCGTTGCTGAAATAACGATACAATTCTGCAAATACAATACAATTTAGGCCCGTTTTAAACGTCGCATTTCACATGTGTCGAATCTAATGCAAATGGGCGAAAACAATAGATTTTTCTCATTTGCATTAGATTCGGCACATGTAAAATGCGACGTTTAAAACGGGCCTTATACTGTTTGGGCGGTCAGTGTTCATGATTGAAATCTTTAAAAAGTGTTAGATCTGACCTAAGGAAGTTCAAAAAACTAAATTTTCGGCAACGTTCTGTTTGCCTTCGTCAGAGTAAAATGACAAGATGAATAATTAAAACAGCTTTTTAAGGAGCACAATAAAAGGCAAATAGGTCTCAGGGAGAGGCTGGCGTTCATTTACAGCATTTGTATTTAGCGTGGAATGCCAACATTCTAAGAATAAACGTTTCTGTCGGTTATTCTTAGAATGTTGTCATTCCACGCTAACTACCAATGCTGTAAATGAATTTGCCAGCCTCTTCCTACTTAAAGCCTATTTACCTTTTATTGTGCTATTTACCTTTTACTGTTACACTGTGAAATGTTTCATGCAACTTGTCTCGCAATGTTGCGGCGACACTGTGGCGGGACAAGTTGCACGAAACATTTCACAGTGTAACATACCCTGCAACGGCCAAAATCGTTGCGAGACAAGTTGCAAGAGCCGTTGCAGAAAGTAGAATTAGGTTCTACTTTTCGGGCAACTTGTCTCGCAACGATTTTGGCCGCTGCAGGGTATGTTATACTGTGAAATGCTTCGTGCAAATTGTCCCGCCACAGTGTCGCCAAAACACATTGCGAGACAAGTTGCACGAAACATTTCACAGTGTAAGAGGTGTAACAGCGCCTTTGGGGATCAAAACATGCCTTAAAAAGCTCATTTAAGTATTCATCTCGTCATTTTACTCTGGTGAAGGCAAACAGAACGTTGCCGAAAATTTAGTGTTTGATACTGTTTTAGGTCAGATCCAACACTTTTTAAAGATTTTTAAACAATACAATTTATACGTTTTTGACTTAACCGAATAAAATTATTTCTTTCTCTAAACGTAGTTGAAACACACAGTGTTTAATTTCTGGGAGAAATGCTAAGACCGCGGGGTCTTAGCTTTCGTAGTACGAAAACTAAGACCCTTTGTTAAAAAGTGGTAATTACGGGAAAGAAACCCGGGAAAACTTACCGCTAGTCGGAGATTTGAGCGCTGGATGTTGTTTTCCTACAAGGTTTAACTTGACAACGCTATGATATATTCTTTCTTCTCACTTTGCGTTTTGTGTGACAGAAAAAAAAACCAGTGACATTCGCCGATGTTCACTTATTGGCACGGAAAATCTAATATAATAAGATAGGGTCTTTCCAATGACGAGAAACGCAGTATGTTAACCCTTTGGTTGTAACCACTAAAAATGTGATACCCCTGGGTAATCAGTTTGTCAGCACATTGTCCAGCGCGTATCATTGTAGAACTTTTGGGCGTGCATTCACAATTTAGCCGTAAGTCACGCCCGACAATGCACGAATGCCGTAGCTAGAGTATGATATGTCTCATGATGGGGGACTTAAATAGTTTTACATGTAGGACATAGGTGATTTTCTGTTATTTGCTCCGCATTTGCCTCACTCACACGTACAAGCTTATTCCTCAGCTGAATTGTTACAATGAGGATATGAGATATCGGCTATCAGGGGGGTAGGGGTAAATTACTGAGTCACTGCCCTGCCCACTTCAGTTAAACATTTTGATGAAATTTCGTTCCCACGGTGTGAGCGGTAGCCAGCTTTCGCCGTCAAGGTGTACTGGAACAACCACAACAATGGAAAGATACGTCTTCAAAATCATGAGTCCCAGGGGAAAATGGATAAAATTGTTCTTGTCTAGCAAAGAGGTTTCAAGTGCAACCATGGACTAGCTAGCTGTTACTTCGAGTGCAAGAAAAGTTTCTGCGCTCGTCGAACACAACACCTATCAAGAGTTTTAACTATTTTACAAGCGAAAGTGGGCGGGGGCAGTGACCCAGTAATTCAGGCGCATTCCACAGATAGGTGGTTTTCGTAGTATAGCGATGTTTCTCGTGACGTCACGCATTGTTATTAATATGCCAACCAGGACCTAATTGGCTGTTGAAACAGTCACTTCTTTTGTTCCGTGGTTGGCAAATTTGAATATCAAAAGAAATGTGACGTCAATGTTTGTAAACAAGAAATATCGCTATTGCTCTTGCCGGTTTTGATTGTACGTTGGTTTGCCTCAAAGTTTTTGAAAAGCTGTCATGTTTTGACTGATCAAAGGAAGAAGCTAATTTCCCACACTCATAGAGACGCTGGAACAAGGAACATTTCCCATTGGCCTCAGAGTATTTTCTCCTTAACATGAAGGCAGTTGCATTATTATTTGATCCCCAGGGTTGAGGAAATTGTCAGTCGTTTTCTCCCCCATACCCAGGAGGATTAAGTGACCTTTGCTTGAGCGTTTTGACAAATCCCCCTGGGTCCCCGGGGGTCACACCCAGGGGGAAGCCGCTGATACCTGCACAGTGAATACGTTGAAAGAAAAAAGGGGGAAATAAAAGAGGAGAATCTGGAATCTGGTCACGAAATCAAAAGAAAGGACGGTGCTACGTCCGTGGGGAACACGGAAATTTAATGGTTTTATTAAAGTAGTCGGTAAAGGTGAATCGTGAACCACCGTAAATCACCACAAATATTTCTTAAGATAAAACCAAATTTTCTTTTAAAACACTGCGTATCTACCCTAACGCGCGTAGCGCTAGCGTTGTGTTGGGGAAAAAATTCCTCTTGCACCAAGGGTAATGCCTGTAAGAGCGACCGAAAAATCGCGTGGTCGCATTACAAATACCTACCACGTGACCCGAACTTCGTCTTCCTTCGTTTGTTTCTGTTTGCAAAATCAGTTCGGAATTCAGATTGAAGAGAAAGATCCAGGTATGGCTTACTTCTTTTGTCACACACTGGTAGGTTTACTTGCCCAGATCAAATGCGGCATTTCTCTTTGTCTTTGGCGGACTCGATTAACCTCACGCATCGTTCCATTGTGGCAACTTCCCTTCAGAATTTGAGAAAGCGCTTGCAATTATGCGGAACTTGTCTGTAGTTGCAACATCATTAAACACGGTAAAGTGTCATTAAGTGTGGAATCCCACACCACCGTTCTTGATTTAAGTATGAAGGTCTTTTATGTAGCCTCAATGAATTGTTGCAAGGCGCATCAAATGTTTCGTGAAAACAATGACCGACAGCCTATTGTTTTTGGTCGACGCACTCGAGCATAGAAAGTTCTTTCAGGTCAACGTCACCAACATGTCGCTGACATGTATATTTGAATTACGAATGCATCTTTCTATTTGAGACAATCTGAGAAAATAAATTTACCAGGATGGGATTCGTTTTAGTATGCCAGGCAATGCATCGCTGATTCATAAATTCAAAGACTAAGATAATTTTTTGGGATATGCATTTGAAATTAGTGCAGTATGCATTTTCCGCATACGGATGAGAAATGAATTATAGAATTATATTTGATCGACGCAATATTTAAAGCTTGCGTCAAGGTGCTTTAGCGAGGAGAGATTTTATTCTTTTGCGATATAAGA
>OX421452.1:12452484-12454984 GCA_949126865.1 Montipora capitata | reverse complement strand
TAAATAGTGAGTGCACCTCACAAGACAAATTACTTCCACTTCCTTGATTTAATATTTACCTAATAAAAGTTCAACCGTGATTTCTGACCTTATCATTCTTCATAATTAAAAAAGCAACATTTTGAGGTCAGTATAACATGCACATTTCAATGGCATTACATTCTAATGTCGTCCTTTGTTTAACTGATACAGGAAAATTGTCCGCATTCCAATATCCTAGTTAGGATTTCAATTTCCTTAGTTCAAAGATATGACTATAGCTAGTTGCTGCGAGCAGCTCGATATTTTTGACGTGCTTCCTGGTGCTGAGCCCGTGATTTATATTATTCTATCATTCATATGATTATCTGTACGCCTCTTACCGTGACTGCGCCTTTCAATAACATGCAAAGGTCAACCGACAAATGCGTTTTTCGCTACCGTCAATCGAATGTTCGGCGGCTTTTCCAAGCTTAATAATAACTAACTTAATACGGTTAAGTATAACGTATAATTGTATTTTAATTTTTCTCGAGCTTCTCAGCGGTCCGGAATCCTATATCCTTGAATCTGATTGGCTTGACTTTTCAAGCTTTTTGTAACAGCATAAAAGAGTCGTAAACAATGTAAAATGTAAATATTTTAGACTGAGTCAAACAATTGTGGTTTCCGATAACGAGAGCTACCATTGCGAAAGTGACTTTTATTCTGTTAACGAGGACTGACGTACTTAGCCTGTGTACTTAGACCTCCCTCCTTGGGGAGTCTCTCTCCCCAATTTTTTCCAGGGGAGGAGGCGTATGTACACTGGCTATGACGTACTTCAAGAAAACAAAAATGTTGGAAATGACATTTGAATAGGCCACTTCAGAAAATACCATAATACTCTTTGTTTTCCCCCCAAATTTTGCATGAGCGTTGATTCCAGTTTCTCTATGGACTTACAATGGTCCCAAGAGAAAACAAAAACAATGCTTATGCAAAATTTGGGGGGACAAACAAAGAGTATTATGGTATTTTCCGAAGTGGCCTATGACATTCTTACATTTCATCGATTTCACCTAATTTGATGTCTTTTGTCGGTCTATAAAGCAGCAAATAAGCCATTTTCGATTTCTCGTGAATGTGTTGCTTTGATTTGAAGCTCATTACTCAACTTTATTTCAAGCCGTGCGCTCCATTTTCGTTAACATCAGTTTCTGTCTCGTAACGGACATTTTAGGCCCTTTCACGGCAATCCCGTAGAAGAAAATTAACACGTTATTTGCCGGCATAGGTCGATCCGTATTGGGAAAAACTGTGAAGTTTTATGTAATAATTATCATTTTGTCGTCCGGTGATAAAATCAGTTGGTTAGGATTTCAATCAACTGACAAACAAATTTTCTTTGGATAATATATCTTGATTATTTATTTTATTTGTTGCCACACGCGAAAATTGTTGTTGTGGATGACCAGTAACAGAAAATGTAACAAATGTTGGTTTCCAAGCCGGCATCTCATGCTTCTGTTCTGACTAATTATCATCAAATAATTTCCGCCCCTTCCGCACAAGCAAATATATTTGCTACATAAAGAACACAAAACAAGGCTTTGATTTTCTTTACATTTAGCGGTGACGTATACCTCTCAGTGAATGGCTTCCACACCATACATAGCCCTTTCACAGACACCTGGGAACCCCCCACCCCAGGCAGGCTACCCACCGCCGGTTGCAACTCAGCCAGGCTTCACAAGCACCCATACAACCGTTGTGGTGAACCAACCAGCTCCGTTAATTTTGCAGCAAGGACAGCGAGATTGGAGCTCCGCATTATGTGCCTGTTGTGAAGATTGTTACTCTTGTAAGTATTAGGTGCTCGCAAGAGTTCGTAGTTTGGAAGGTCCATAGAGCGGGTTTCAATATTGAGTGTCGAAAGTAATTAGGAAAGGAAAAAAAAAAAGGAAAGGAACTTTATTTAAGTGTCTAGTCGTTCTAGCGCTGGAGCGCTAATTGGGGACACTGTAAACTGAAATGAACAATGAAAGTAAATCAAGTCAACTGTTGGTTTTTGAGGAGAGGAGAAACCGGAGTACCCGGAGAAAACCTCTCGGTGCAGAGTAGAGAACCAACAAACTCAACCCACATATGACGCCGAGTCCGGGAATCGAACCTGGGCCACATTGGTGGGAGGCGAGTGCTCTCACCACTGCGCCATCCCTGCTTTGGTTTTGCATTACTTCACTCAGTGATTGGAAAGTTTCCGCGCCATTTTCACCAATCGTGCCTCGCGCGTGGACATTTTCCCGCGCTTTGTGTCGGCTACGTGTAATTACTTTGAGTTTTGATTTGTTTACTGGATTGTCTCCGTCCTTTTGATTGGCCAAAATAATTACTTTGGTTTTGGTTTTACGACACTCAATAGACCGTTTTCGAATTCTCACGGCTGGACTGGATCTAGCATGAAATGGAGGCTAATGCGGGCAAATCTTTTCAAATGCAAAATAATTTGCCCGCATTAGCCTCCATTTCCTGCTAGATC
>OX421452.1:12437484-12447484 GCA_949126865.1 Montipora capitata | reverse complement strand
CATTCTGCTATCGGGAGCAGAATGAATGGAATAGTATTCCGTTCATTCCAAAAACGGAATAGGTCCCAAAAGAACGCGCCCTAAACTTAAGTCTGTCTCTGAATCGGTACATAGTAACTGACATATTTGAATTCAACGATGAAATTCGTAACTTGGGGATCGTAAACGGCGACATTTTGGTATCATACTTGTACTTGTCTTCCTTGTTTACAAATGTACCCTTAGACGAAACGATGGAGATACTCGCGAACCTCACCAGAGCTGATCTTGTCGAGCTTCTCAGTGTAGCCACCAAGGGAGAGCTGTTCCAGTTCAATGGAGCCCTGTACCAACAGACTCATGCCGATGCTATGGGATCCCCTCTTGGCCCGCTATTGCCTAATGTTTTCATATCCTCCATCGAAGAAAACCTTAAGCGAGAGGGTAAACCCCCTCAAATAGAAACTCTTTCACTATCTGATTCATGTTGACAATCGGTACAAACAGGGGTTATTGAGAACTATGCTTGATCGAGCACATCGTTTATCTTCTTCTTAGTCATACTTTTCAGACGAGTGTGACCGTTCGAAGACATGCAGTATTCTCACGTTTGAAGTACACAAAACACCCCGTTAACTCTACCATCAAAAATTTCGTTGAGTCCAAGGTATCTGACCAGCAGCAGAGTCACGTGACACGGTTCGTGTAGTCCTACCATTCAAAGACCAAGCCTCAGCAGATACGGTGAAGAAACAGCTACAAGTACAGGAACTGAGCCTAAGAGTACACCATCATCCAGCCCGTGTTTGAGAGCCGAAAAATCGAACAAGATCTGAAAGTAAAGCCAACAATTGTAAATCAGCAGTGTGTAGTTTCTAGTTTTCAATGTGATCTGTGTGATGTGGGGGTTATGTAGGGTTTACATTTCGTGTGCAAGGACGTAAACAACAGTCCTCCTCCATAGCCAAACACTCTAAGTGTGTCCACGGGACGGTCCCTCGCGACCTGCTGAAGCGTTTCAGTGTACTTAAGAAATGTAGAAGCACATTTGACTGTTTAGTGCACGAAATACTTTTTATACATACTAAATTGACCGCTCCCCATAGGGGCTTTTCGGGGCCAATGAAACACAATTAACGAATCGAGAGAAGAGTTGGCTAGAGTATTTTACAAGTGCAGCTGTGAAGCTGAGCCAGGGACTACCAGGAACAAATTCAGCGAGTGATCAGAGCGGGATATCCGGATCTTAAGGCGAGGAGCACCCTAACTACTGGGCCACACTGCCTCCTGCTCATTTTTTATAAGAAACTTAAAACCAAATCTTAACATATAATCAGACTCCATTCGTGCGAAAGTATGTGTAATTTTCGCACTGCGTTATGGCAATTTTCGCGCCAACATCGCCTTAAATCGAGTAATTTGCATGACCTGTTTTATACTTTTCCTTGACAATGGAGTCATGCATGACAACTCCGAAACGTCGGATTATATCGTTCGTTTTTGTTGTTGTATGTTTTCATTGATATTCAATTTTCTCTCGAATAGACCTTATTCGTATTCTCAGGATTGCACTGAAACGAGGATACAATGGAGGCTCGTGCGGAGGAAATAATTTGCTTCTGAAAAGATTCGCCCGCATCAGCCTTTATTCCATGTTCGTTTCAATGCAACCGTGAGAATACGAATATGGCTGGCCTATTGCGCGTGATCAAAAAATACGAGATTGGGCCAAAGAAGGAAACGCCGCTTGCTTCTCGGGTGGAGCTTTTTGGTTGTAAGATCTAAGCCATCCAAATGTTGTAAGATTCTGGTTTAAGCCATCCAAAGATTTACAGTTTATTGCCACCGTTTTTAGGCTTTTTGAATCTCTTTGTTTGCAGGCTGTATGGGGACTTTCTGTTCATGGTGTTTGCTGTGTCAAGTCTCTGAGAGAATGGGTGAAGGTTGCATGTTTGCTACTTGCTGCCAAGGTGCATTGTTAGGACTGCGAGTGAAGCTTAGAACGCAGCAGAACATTCAGGTAAAACTACTTCACGTTTTACCGAGAGGTAATGAACTTTATTAATCAAGTTTTCTCGTTCGCTCTTGTTTTTTAGGGCACCCTGTGCAATGATTATTGCGAGGTGCTGTGCTGCCCCAGTTGTGTCTTGTGTCAGCTGTCACGTGAGCTGGACCGTTGCGGAACCAACTGAACTCTTGGGGAGGCTGAAACCTTAATAGACCTTTTTACCGATACGGCGGCCATTTTGATTTCTATTGTTTCGAATAGCTATTATGGGATGCCCAGGGTGCAAATACACATTAACTTGCCCCCTGAGCATCCCATAATGTCTTTCGAAACAATAGAAATTAAAATGGTCGCCGTATCGGTAAAAAGGTCTATAGGCGTTTGTTTTTTTGGTCACTTCGTCTTAACAGATTAATGAGAAGAGTTGCGTCTAGTCCCAGTGTGCAAGACCTAGTTAGCAATGTTAGAAATCAGGTGTACTTGTAGACATACAGGCATGAAGATGTAACGCCTTTTACGTTTTCGCAACAAAAATAAACGTAGTTCATTGAGACCCGGTGATCCTTTGTCTACGTTTTAACATCATTTTGATGTTTCAGTATATTCGAGTTTTCCTTTCTAACCTCCCCAAAGAAGCGACCACAAAGGAGTTAGTCCAGTCATGGGGTCGAATCTCGTTCTAGCCCAGACGCACTCTACTGAGAAGGCTTGGTACGATAGACCCATGCGGATGATTTGCCATTCAACGGTCGACGCAACCAAACTTCTGCGGTGATTTGTGCGATGAAAAAGCCCTTAACAGTATTGTGTGCTAATTATGTTTTAAAAGGTTATTTCTCTTTCTTTTTTCCCCTGGAAGTCCTGGAAATATATTTGAAGAGTTTTCTCCTTGTTTTGCCGTTTTAAAGCTTGAATTAATGCGAACAAAAGCAAAGCGTTAAGCGACCCCCAAAATTTTGTAGTGCGTTCATGTTTGAGCGGCTTAACTAATTGTCATTATCTTTCTAACTTTGATGACCTTTCCGCAGGTTAGAAAATATCAAAGTTCGTGTTCTAAAAGCGCTAGCTGCAATGCAAGAACCTGCGACCAAGCACGCTTTACGGGCTTATTGTCGTTTGAGCGGCCACTCCATCAATCACTCATAAGCCTTATGGGAAGTTTACGTGCAGTTCAGAACCCACAAAAAGCGCCGATTTGTGGAACGACAAGCTGATATCTTTCATTACTGCGGAGCGAGCGCAGTGCGAGCGGCAACATATTCTGGATTCGTCAGAAAGTAGGACGAATTCTCGAATTCACCACTTTTTTCCAGAATGCATCGTAATTAGCCAGAATGCACTGCGCCATTCACCAGCTATTACCAGAATGCATTGCATTTGAGCAGAACGCTATCAAACACTCTGGAGATTGCTTAAAGCACGAGGTCCCGTAAATACATATTCGATGAAACAACACATCATGATGTAAGAGTGAAAACTCACAACAATTCCAAATCTTCAAGCAGTTGTAAAAAGGTTGAGACACTGAATAGAACCTCGTCTTCCTAAAGCCCCTCTTCCAGTTCATAAGAAAAGTCACAATGCCCCTCTCTCCCCTCCCCCTTTTTTAATGTTGATACCTTTAGTTTGAATGCCAAGTGTAGATGGAAGCAAGTTTGCTTGGGGGGAAGGGGGGTTGGGGATGCGCTGACTTCAATGACGCGCATTGTACGGTTATTAACAGTGAGTGTCTCAACTCTTTTTGCAGTTTCTTGTAGATTAAGTCTTCGCATGTAAATCTTATTGCGCAAAGTTCTGCCACCAAATGTTTCAGTGTTCAGGAACATAATAGTCAACTTCCATTCTTTCTTACACAATTTTCACAATTCTGTAATCGCCAAACCGCGTTTGAGCTTCCATCCATTAACCTTGCGAACATCGCAGGGAAGAATGATTTCGTCTCCCGTGTATTCAGTCTTACAGTTTTAGTTCACAGTTCGACTACCACAAGGAAAAATGTATTTCTTTTAGGTGTCTAATTAGGTTGCTTGGTATTAATTCCCATTGGGATAATTAGGCCTTTATATACCACTCCTTGTGAATGTCACACCACTTGACGCCGACCAGTTTACTCGAGGCTGTTTTTTCCTTACTATTTTTTTATTGTCGTTTTAATAGCGTATGACTCTTTTCTTATATTTCTTGGCTTGTAACCTGTATCCAGTGTGTCCCCGGCTCAGTTTTTTTGTAAATAAACTCGACGATTGCCGGCGGCTTCCTCCACTATTTGTTTGCAGTACTTGTCTCTTCTATACATACTTGGTAGTCACACTCATGTACCCGAATTCTTCATTGGTGAAACCAAGGTGGAATTGACAAACTCTCTTAAAATTCTTGGGGTGACTATTGATAGCAACTTGACCTACTGTGAACATATATCCAACATGCTCAAGAAAGTCTATGCCAAGATTGGTGTTCTAAGACGTCTAAAAAGACTGATGCCTCGTAACGTGTCCCTATCACTTTACAAGGCCTACCTGCTTCCTCATTTGGAATACTGTAGCCCACTATTTATTGGAATAAATAAAACTTTGAACTCTAAACTAGAGTCAGCCAACAAATGTGCACTTAAAACTCTATTAAACCTAGGTAATAATCTTGACTATGATACTATATTATCCTTGAGTAATATGCAGTCTCTTGAACATAGACGCTATTACAGTTCTCTTGTTTTATTTTACAAATGCATGAACTCTAACGGTCCACAATATATCAAAACCTTTTTTCAGATTCGTTATACTAAATATAATTTAAGAGGTAGGGGCATTCATCTGGAACAATCTGGCTACAATAACAAGTTCTTTCATAACTCGTTTACCTATATAGTTAGTCGCCTATGGAATAAACTGCCTGCACATATTAAAATCTCAAGTAAGTTTAGTGACTTCACTCGTAATCTGAAGGCTTTTGACTTCAGCAAATTAGGGCCCAGCTGTCATTGTAACTCTTGTATATAGTTTCATTTCTATTTGTTTTCTTATTGTACACGTAATTCTTACCCTGTCCTAGTATCTTAAGTAATTTTTATATTTCAATTTGATTCTATTTCCACATTTATTGTTCTGTTCTTGATATGATATATTTTTAATATATTTCATATAGTTTTACTCAGATAGTTTTATAGTCTTAATTACGTTTTAAACATGAGCCTCTGGCTCGGGCAACTGGGCAACCATGCCTCCAGGGCCTCAAGTATGACAATAAACTTGATTGAACAATAGAAAGATCTTGTGCCTTACTTCTATGCAAGGTTGTTTTGCATGCTTACCAATTCTACAATCTTTTTTTAATAAGAATATATTTTATAAGAATATCGGGACTGAAATTTGCGAAATTTTAAGAATATTTCAAGAATAAACCCGTTGCTGAAATAACGATATAATTCTGCAAATACAATACAATTTAGGCCCGTTTTAAACGTCGCATTTCACGTGTCGAATCTAATGCAAATGGGCGAAAACAATAGATTTTTCTCATTTGTATTAGATTCGGCACATGTAAAATGCGACGTTTAAAACGGGCCTTATACTGTTTGGGAGGTACAGCATTTGCATTTGGCGTGGAATGCCAACATTCTAAGAATAAACGTTTCTGTCGGTATTTCTTAGAATGTTGGCATTCCACGCTAACTACCAATGCTGTGAATGAACGCCAGCCTCTTTTTACTTAAGGCCTATTTGCCTTTTCCAGGTTATTGTGCCCCTTAAGGCACAATAACCTGGAATAACAGTATACCAGTATGTTACACTGTGAAATGTTTCATGCAACTTGTCTCGCAATGTTGTAGCGACACTGTGGCGGGACAAGTTGCACGAAACATTTCACAGTGTAACATACCCTGCAACGGCCAAAATCGTTGCGAGACAAGTTGCAAGAGCCGTTGCCGAAAGTAGAATTAGGTTCTACTTTTCGTGCAACTTGTCTCGCAACGATTTTGGCCGCTGCAGGGTATGTTATACTGTGAAATGCTTCGTGCAAATTGTCCCGCCACAGTGTCGCCAAAACACATTGCGAGAAAAGTTGCACGAAACATTTCACAGTGTAAGAGGTGTAACAGCGCCTTTGGGGATCAAAACATGCCTTAAAAAGCTATTTTAAGTATTCATCTCGTCATTTTACTCTGATGAAGGCAAACAGAACGTTGCCGAAAATTTAGTGTTTGATACTGTTTTAGGTCAGATCCAACACTTTTTAAAGATTTTTAAACAATACAATTTATACGTTTTTGACTTAACCGAATAAAATTATTAATTTCTCTAAACGTAGTTGAAACACACAGTGTTTAATTTCTGGGAGAAATGCTAAGACCGCGGGGTCTTAGCTTTCGTAGTACGAAAACTAAGACCCTTTGTTAAAAAGTGATAATTACGGGAAAGAAACCCGGGAAAACTTACCGCTAGACGGAGATTTGAGCAAGTTTAACTTGACAACGCTATCATATATTCTCTCTTGTCACTTTGACCCTATCTTATCATATTAGATTTTCCGTGCCAAAAAGTAAACATCGGCGAATGTCACTGAGTTCTTTTCCTGTCACACAACACTTAAAGAAAGAATGTATCATGGCGTCGTCAAGTTAAACTTTGTAGGGAGACAACATCCAGCGCTCAAATCTCCGACTAGCGGTAAGTTTTCCCGGGTCTCTTTCCCATAATTACCAATAATAACAAAGGGTCTTAGTTTTCGTACTACGAAAGCTAAGACCCCGGGGTCTTAAGTCTTAGGTCTTAGTTTTCGAGGCGGGTCAGTATAAAATGCAGACTGGTTATAAAATGCCCCAGGTAAAATGCAGACTGCAGACTGGGTTTAAAATGCAGACTGAGGCCTAAATTCTGGTAAATTGTCGATATATTTTCAAGTGACCTTTCCTACTACTAGTAGGCTACTAGGTCTATTTCATTCTAAAAAAAATTATTACCACTGAGAATTTGTATTAATTCATTAATCTGAAGCATAAACATTTGGTGATATGCTTCACGGTTCACCTTACAGGGAATTCGAATTAAAGCCTTCTGACGATTGTCGAGTCATATGATACAAATCTTTAAAGACAAGTCAACATTTGCTTTGCTCACACGTGCTCCAACCTTTCACCGTAGTTCAGAGCATATGCGTTCCACTTACCGTAGTGATCGCAATCGTCTTCCTCCCCCTCCCCCCCCCCCAAAAAAAAATCTGTTCTGCTTCTTAATTTTCTTAGCTCGATATTTTGAACATCTTTTCCCTTCCTCCTATTTTCCACAGCGGCCTCTCTCGTTTCAAACGTTCATTCATGCATACTAAATACTATTGCGCAGATGTTATGATGACACACAGACTTTCACCGTGACGTCATCATTTGATGTACATGTAACGCACAGATCTGAGAATCCGAGAGGTGATCTATGAATTTGCCTCCTATGACAATCCAACTTTTTTGGCTTTTTCCATTGAACGGTTTCGATTTTATTTTTTTGTTGCGTGACAGTGAAAACGATCTACACGGACTCTTGCGGCAAAGTTCAACCGTAAACGAGAAAGACTGGGGCAAGTACGCCACATGCCAAATGAGGTTATTTGGACAAGTTTGCTGAAAACAATTTGCTTTGCTTACTGTTTTCGCTAACGATCTTTTCGCTGTTTTTCCCCGAGGTAAGTGAGTCTATGTTTATTTCTTGCAACTGTCGTGACCCTATTAAAATATATCGCGTATCAGACGATGCGACAATTCAGGCCTCAGTCTGCATTTTAAACCCAGTCTGAAGTCTGCATTTTATGCCTAGTCTGCATTTTATACCCAGTATAAAATGCAGACTGCAGACTGACCGTTTTCGAGGATCATAGATTTCGTAACACCCCAAGACCTTCACGATATTCGGTATTTTAATTAATGAATAAACAAACATTTCAATTTTGAATAAGTTTAATAAGACAATAAATATTTGTTAAATTCGTTTATTTGACAGTTTGTAGCGTCAAAGTCCCGTTTTCAACTTTGTCCTGCATCTGTCGTGACCGTTGATCGCCATTTTGAATTATTTGCTTGCGGCAGCTGAAACAGGGGAGGGGCTATTCCTTATTTAGCGTTTCTTCGTGTTGAACACGTCCACTCTTGCAATTAGTAAGTGCGCGTCTTGTTAAATTCCGCCTTGCATATCTCTTGCTTTGTCGGCATTCAGTTTGAAGTCCAGAAAGATTCAGGTATCGTATACTTGTTTTCTTGCAGTTTTTTGGTTTACCTACCCAGATCAAATGCAACATTTCTCTTCGCCTTTAGCTGACTGACTTAGAACCTAACGCATTTGGAAACTCTGGTAATCAAAATCGGGATAATTATTAGCTCAAATCGATAGATTTGATCCTTAACTTATTCCTTCGAAAACGACTTTAGTGTCACCTCGTGTCATCGTGTCAATTTGAAGGAAACCAACTGCAGATCTTTGACAACTTCTAGAATTCATAAAAACTGTTCGCCAGAAGCTCTACGTAGCAAAGCGGAACTTTATTAGTTTGCGAATTCATCGCACGTGTTCGAGTGTCCAGTTTCACACTTTCACCGATTCACGATTGTAACATCTTTAACATAGTCTTATTGAATCGTTCTAAGCCAACACATATTCATAAACCCGCTATCAACCGCAGTATTTCGATGAAAATGACCGACACCGTAGAAATATTTTTTGATTGCCGGACTGAAACATTAGAAGACCTTACAATCTCTTTCAAGTCCGACAACATAGTTCCCCATTTATATTATTTAAAAGAGTGACTATGTTAAGAATTCATCCTTAAATTCGTGACAATCTAAAGTGTTTTTCGTTTACGAATTATTTTAGTTTCCTCACATATACATCGCTTATTCATTGTCCATATTCAAATGAGCTTCCCAGGGTTTGCATGAAAAGTAAACATTCGAAAGAATTAATTTAAGGTTGGTTTTCAGTGCATTCGGCGACACAACACTAAACTTTTCCCGCAAGGTATTTAACATGAGCCAATTTTGTCAGGAAAAGGCTTAAATTCTGGTACATTTTTGGGATATTTAATTCTGGATTCTTTAACTGATGTAAACAGCCAATCAAGCTTATCCAGAGGATAATTTAAGAGTATTGAATCAGTGTCAGGCCTAGGTATTTTAGCTTAGTGTCAGCATCTCATTTCGTGGTCAATGCTTACCTTATAGAGTAAAGTAGAATCAATATTTTCCAACCATAATAGATATCTTTCATATCTTTAACAGGTAATTTTAAAATGCCACCCACGGATTATGAAAGTTTTTTTTGTAATTAATATCAATTTCACCACTCCCATGGCAGCCTAAAAATTCTGAGCAGATCATTTCCACAAAAGGGCCAATGTGGATGTGGCACAAAGTTCAAAATTGTTTTCTCCTTTTTGTAAGCTGAATTGTCGGCATTTGTTTGAAAGCCACTTCAATTGATGAGCTCCTGAATTTATTGAAGGCTGTGTCATTGTTTGTTTTAAATGTAAAGCGTTTCGCTTGAAAGCGGCCCACTTTTTTCGATGTCATGCGTGCCATTTCAAATGAGCGATTACTAAGACGTCAATATAGTGATCATTGTTGTTTGCACTGATGAAATAACTTACAAAGAAGTAAAATTTGTAAAAATCGTGCCTGTAATAAAGTCAGGTTTTCTGAGGAAAATGTACTCTAAATATTTTCTATTTATGGTCACATGCGGAAATTTGTTCTGGTGTATGACTGACAATAAAAAATGACAACTATTTAGATGTCTTAGATTTTGCACTGGTTTCCAAGACGGTATCATCGGTGTCTGTTCTGGCGAGCAAACAATTAGTTTTTGTGAAATAGCTGCTGTCCCCTGTACACAAACAAATACACTTGCCACGAAAAAATCGAAATTTTCAGGTTTTAACGAGTCTTTGATTTCATGGTCACGATTTTGTTTACATTTAGCGGTGACGAATCTGTCCCAGTAAATGTCTGAGAAGCCTTCCACAGCTTACATGACA
>OX421452.1:12432484-12434984 GCA_949126865.1 Montipora capitata | reverse complement strand
GCTGCAAGGTCAGACGGGAGCAGGCCGTGGGAACTGAAGATGTTAAAATCACGGCAATGAACATGTACAAGTACAAGGAAGGGTTACGTTTTTACAAACGTAACAACAACTAGAAAGACCAACGTCTCCCGCCAAAAATCGTAAATATCTCCAACAGCTCCATAGGAGCCTCTCTATCGTGCCGACAAAATATTTCGTTGGCAAGCCAACGGTTTTCAGGTTTTCAGCTTAGTAGCACCGTTTTTCGGCTGTTTTAGTGATCTGTTTGTTCCTTATAGGCCTTATGGGCACTTTCTGTTCATGGTGTTTGCTGTGTCAAGTCTCTGAGAGAATGGGTGAAGGTTGCATGTTTGCTACTTGCTGCCAAGGTGCATTGTTAGGACTGCGAGTGAAACTTAGAACGCAGCAGAACATTCAGGTAAAACTACGTTTCACCGAGAGGTAATGAACTCATTTATTAATCGTGCTATGAAAAGTTAGATTCCTTAGTCGGAGGATGTGTTAATTGTTGTTGATTTTAGTATCTTCCATCGCCTACTTGAGCAAACTTTTGAATGATAGGATTAATTTCTAAAGAAACTTCAGAGTTGCATCGCAAAAAAATTCGTTTGATCAAAAGGAGAATTATTTGTAAGCTAACCGGTTTAAGCGTCAGTTTTTTCGCTCTGATTTTGAGCAAGCTATCCCTTACCAAACTTACCAACGAAAACCTCCATCAATATTTTGGAACGCAACGAACACTTTTCGGTGAATCCCACGATTGTCAAAAAAGTCCACCTTCTTATCATGGTCTACTGACTTAATTCGCCTTAATTGCCAGCGAAGTTTTCGCAATACTTTGCCCTTGTTCTCCCCACTCCGACCAGCCTACCAAATCTAATAACTTGCTCCGTTTTCTTGTGGCCAGCACAAGAATACCAGTTCCGGGTTGGGGCGTGAAAGCTGAATTAATTATGCCTCTCTCGTTCGTTATTGTTTTTAGGGTACCCTGTGCAATGATTATTGTGAGGTGGCCTGCTGCGGACTTTGTGCGTTGTGTCAGTTGTCACGTGAGCTGGACCGTTGCGGAATCAACTAAACTCTTCGATCTGGAGGCTGAGACCTTTTAAGCCTGAGTTGGTGTTTTTCTTGTCACTTCGTGTTGTCCCACTGATGGAGACAAATCATGTGCACTTGCAGACATGATTTCGTTAGCGAAAATTTCATGCACACATGCTTAACGATGTAACTTCTAAGTTTTTGCGTCAGAAATAAATGTAGCTCGATGCAGCCCGATGTCTACTTTATAGACCTTTTCTCTACGACAGACCCCAAAAGGCGACCAGTGATCATAAGTCAAGTCCCAACTGTTGAAACCTTAAATATATCAACGACCACCTCGAATGGACATTTTGGATGGCGTCACAGGGGCGGTTCGACTGTTCAGTTGCACAATGTGTTTGCATTTTCAGCCTCTCATTTTCCGTAACAACATGACGCAACACAAAAGGGAGAAGTGATCCTTGCACTTATCTGGACAATTAAAGTAATTGTCTCTTAAATTGTCCAATAATTTGCGAGGGAGCAGGGATGGCGCAGTGGTGAGTGCACTCGCCTCCCGCCGATGTGGCCCGGGTTCGGTTCCCAGACTCAGCTTCAGATGTAGCTTAAATTTTTTGGTTCTCTTCTCTGCTGCGAGAGGTTTTTTTCCGGGTACTCCAGTTTTCCCCTCTCCACTAAGATCAATATTTGATTTGAGTTAATTTCATTAATGTGCCCAATTAGTGGTCTAATGCTAAATCTATTGACAATTAAATGAAGTTGTTGTTGTTGTTGTTTTTGTTATTATTATTATTATTATCATTATCATTATCATTATCATTATCATTATCATTATCATCATCATCACTTGCCCCTTTCGGCTTTAACCCGCACTTCAATTATATTCACTTATTTCATTAAAACACTGCACAGTTAGCAAACCGGCGTTACCCAAACAAGCCAATCACACCACTTACGGCAGAGACAGACTGACTTAAAACTAGACACCGTATTGTTCTTCATCCAGGCCTCCAAAGGGCAAATGGATGTTTCAGGAGAAAGCAAGCACTTGGGATCGCAACTGGCCCGATGTTTGTCCTATTTGGACAATTATACACCAATATGGGAAGCGGGCATAAGGCGAGGATTTGACATTTTTATATATCTTACTCAGGATAGTCCCTACCTTCGGGAAAAATTGTCCAGACAATATATCTGAAATTTACCACACTGGGGAATGATTGTGATCACGCCTTCCCTGGTCGACCCGAGAGAGAACGAATCAAGTACCATTCTCTAGAATCATTCAACATCAATTCTGGGTTATGAAGTGTTTTCGGGTACGGGTAAACATTTGCTAAAGCAAAAATTATGAACAAGTGTTGTAATTCAGCTCTAGAACACAAATAAAGTATAACACAGAGTCCCTAAATGACAACTTTAAATTTTGGGTAATTTTTTTCTAAACGGATAACTTGAA
>OX421452.1:12424984-12427484 GCA_949126865.1 Montipora capitata | reverse complement strand
AGAGCCCATGTTATTATGGTCAGCCTGAGCTAACATATCGGCCTATAATTCATATATTAACGGGTGAAGGTCCTGAAGAAACAAGAAAATTGGTCGCACACGAACAGATTGAACATTGCCCGAAAATTCAGTGCCAGTGAAGGAATGAATTTGGAATTAATGAGCACTTCTGAAAGCTTAAAAGGTAGAGTTACCTTTGAGAAAAGTGCCAGTGTATGAGAAATGGTCGTGTCGGCGTGAGAGCGTGAGATTGCATCGAAATGTGTGAGACTCACGCTCAATGCGTGAGACTTGAGAACTCTGATCATAATAGACCGTAATTCATATTTTCCTGGTTGGACTCCAGCAAACATGCGATGAAAAGATTCCCCAGCATCAGCCTCTCCTTCATAATCATCTCCAGTGCAACTGTGAGGATACGAATATGTCCTATTTATGCTATGATATTGATCAACCTCATGTGCAATATTGATTATTTATGCATGGTTTTATTCTAGCTGTTTTTATGCCCCTTTCCTGCTGTTTGAGAGTAAATTTCCCACCCACCTCCCTGGGCACAAAAAAGAGACAAATTGCTTGCCCCAAGGACCCCTCATCAATATCCAAGTTTACCATTAAATTGTTCTTCTCTTACTAGTCAACTTTACATTCTAGAAGATTTCCCTTAAAACAAGCAATTCTTTGCGTGGCAATGATGGTATTTGGAGTAATTCCTACTGCAAGGGCAAATGACTCCTTAATTAACCTTGGCTTTGAAGGGCCAGACTAGTTCTGGGTGAATTGCAGCAGGGACGATAATAGCAAAAATCGAACCATTCTGTAGATTTCTAGGAGAATAAAATATAACTCTAAGACAGGTGAGAATAAACGATTTCTTTATTAAAATGACCTATTTAATGCCTGTCGGTTTTATTTGCTAGGTTACTTCAGCGCAATGTGAGTTACCAATGAGCTCTTAATGACTTGCCAGAAGGGAAACAGTGAGTTTTGTTTCCCCTTGATCCTCAAAGTTCCTCGAGCTGAACATTGAGGGTCTCTACTTGGAAACAGAACACACTGTTTCGCATGGGGCCAGTCATAAGTTACATGTGGGTGCCACGTTAAGACTTTATTGCAAAATGGTACAAATCCCAACTGACTTGGGCAAGCAGACAAATTTGCATTGGTTTCAATGTGCACGACCTGATCACATGCAAGTCAAGTTTTGAGTTTTTGTTTCCCTAGCTTGTTTGTTTTGGCATGTGACATGTTCTCCTCCAATCTGTTTGAGTCGGAAGGTATAACAATACAAATTTCTATGGGACAATGATGTGAGGTGAATACTTCTTCGATTTAAAGGGTTTTTTTTTTCATTTTTCAGTGTCTATGGAATTCTTTGATGACATCATTATCCCGTATGAGTATCTGCAGCAGCCTTCAAAGTTGTATCCTTCAACTCTTCTGGATTTAGTTCAGTGTAGTCAGTATCTTTCAAAATTGCAATGCATGCAAAGCAGAAACTTTATCTCACATCTGCATATGCTACTACCCCCCAGCCCCACCCTTCGCACATTCCCTGACACTCTGCAATCTTCATGCAACTTGTTTCACAACAAGTTTCTACAAACGTTCTCACATTACAAATTAAACAAGTTGTTTTATACTCACTACCTGAGCAACGTTTCATGCAACTTGTTTCGTTTTGATGATGATCACACGAGGTTAAAGGAACATTTTCATTGGCTGGTGCCACAAAGCCTTGTATCACAAGTTGTAGGATAGATGTAGCACTGCACAATGCTTATTATAAAAAATTCGATGCAGCCATTGCAGAAAATACAACTCAATTCTACTTTTCTGCAACCGTTTCTGCAACTGGTCTCACAATGTTTTTGGTCGTTGCAAGGTATGTTACATTTGGCAATGATTCATGCAATTGTATTGCGAGACAAGTTGCACAAAAAATTGCACAGTGTAACAGTGCCTTTAGATTATAAAATTCTGTGCAAATGGCAACTGGTGTATTATTGAGAACTAATTTGAATAGAAGAAAAACATCCTCTCCATCATCCATAACTGGATGTGAGGAGACATTTTCAAATTACTACTGTAATTATACACATACTAAATTCCATACCACAATAATATATCATACAGATAATTATTATTATCTTCTAATGGTATGAAACCAAAAGGATTTAATTTTCAAATTATATTTGAGCTTTATGGTTGTTTGACATTTTTAGTGAATTTGTAAAATTTAATTTTATCCTTGACATAAACTTTTTGTCAAAGTGACGAAGATGAACAGCTGTGGGTTTGGGAATATGCGACAGAAGACGGGACACATGACATGTTTATGGATATCAACGAAGAGATCAGATTCCGAGTGGTAGATGAAATATTTACAGATCTGAGTCCTGCTGGGCCGGAGATGTTAAGTGAAAAGAAAAGTGTTGATGAAGTGGATAACAAAAGATCTCCATACACTATAACAGTAAGTTTTACACACACTCAAGAG
>OX421452.1:12369984-12417484 GCA_949126865.1 Montipora capitata | reverse complement strand
CATCTGGAATCTTCAAAGCGACAAGTAATGGTCTTCGACAACAATTGCATCTTTCGCCGTCGGATATCACAAAGTGAGCTGTGTTTCTAATGTTATTTGCCTAATTGTGGGTTACGTACAACACTGAAACCAAATGGCAAATTCTGTATGCATGGGTTTAAAAGGAATCGAACGCCTTGAATGTATCACAGTGTTTACTGAAGTCGCATCTCAGTTGTCTGGCAATTTACATTTATTTTGTACTCAACTCTGCACAGTCTTCGGGTAAAAAAAAAAGTTGGCAATGTGACAGTGAAGAATTATTTTATAAAAGCTAACCATTCTTGAACAAGTGCTTAGGCTTAAACAGTAGTCAACTTTGCGTGCATTGGAACGTTTTGTTCCGTTGATTTTGGCTTGGGTGACGCGCTGTCTCCAGTCGCTTCGGTCAACAACTTCCTTTCCTTCACAATCCTCCAACCAACCACGGCTGTTTCTTCGGGTGTCGCTTCCCTTTCTTCCTCCGTCGACGTTTCCGATCCACCCGAACTTCCGACAGCCTTCCCTCGCCAGCCATGTGACAAAGGCCACCTCGACGGCTATCGCGAACCGTGAACACGTGGACTTTGCTACCCTCTTACCAATGACCTCCCTTCTCACTGACACCTTCCATTCCCATCTTAACCTTAAGTTAGGCGTTAACTATGCCCCTTCCCTCCTCTTCCAAACACCCCAAAATCACCTTTATCGATCGGTGACACGATGCCTTCGCCATTTATTTCGCCGTTATAGTGTCGGTGTATCCCTCTCGTGCCGCATATTTAATAGCCTATCAACAATCCATACGAAATGCAGCACGAAAATTCCCCGGGGTGGCTTGGTACGTTTATGATGTGGAGTTCCGAAGGCGGGCCTCCCATAACCTTTCTGCTAAGTGGGTGGAACGGGAAGTCCAAATCTGGATGCCGATCCTGTAGCAGCACCGATCATCTTTCTGATGCCTGCCCATTATCTCCCCGTAGGTCTCGGGATGCCCCTACCCAATCCGACCAGTGCTACAACTTTAACAAAGGCCGACCCTGTGCTCGCACACCATGCCCTTACCAACACAGGTGTAACCAACCCGAATGATCAGCAGCGCACTCTGGGGAAGATCATGCTTAAACTCACACGCCACAGAGAGGAAAGACCTAAATCGTCTTCAAGCTCTAAGAATTCCTTTAGAGGATACTCCTAATTACCTATCCCATCTCACCCCTCCCACCCCATTGCCACTGACAAACTTGCATCCTACCTTCAGGGCCATCCAGATCAACCAACAGCTAACCATCTCCTCACAGGGTTTTCGCAGGGCTTTAGAATTGGCTATTCAGGTCCAAGGGCCCCCAAGGAATATTTAAACCTTTCCTGTGCAAATATCAACCCATGCTTAAAGAGGTTATCCTGGGCCACACAGCGGGGCCTTTCTGCACCTCTCCCTTCTCGAACCTGCAGGTGTACCCCATTGGGATCATTCCCAAGAAACACTCTTCCGAATGGCGTACCATATTCCACCTCTCGTATCCCAAACACCGCCCCACCAGCGTCAATGCCCATATTCTTCCCGAGTCCTGTTCCTTGCAATACATTAAGGTTGACCATGCAATTGCCATACTTCAGGATCTCGGCCCAGGATGCTTCACGTCCAAACTAGATATAAAATCAGCATTTCGCAATTTTCCTGTCCATCCCTCGGATTGGGATTGGGATTGGGTATGAAATGGGAGGGGCTCTATTTCTTTGATATGGTCCTCCCGTTCGGTCTCAGATCTGCCCCCTTTCTTTTTGATGAATTCCTGTCTGTCCACCTTCCCGATCAAAATGCATGACTGCTCTATGCCAAATTTGACACCTTTTTACAGATCTAAATATCCCCATAGCTCTTAGGAAAAACTTCCCTAAATGTACAAAGCCTCGAATTTATGGTATCCTACTAGATTCCAATAAAATGAAAGCCCGTAACCCGGTAGATAAACTCACCCACATTCAGGAAGCCCTGGGTCAGTGGACCAATAGGAAATCTGCTACCTTACAGGAGCTCCAGTCTCTGATTGGCACCCTTCAATTCGCTTGTAAGGTTATTGCCCCTGGCCGCCCCTTCTTGCAACGCATTATCCATCTTACAAAGGGTATCAGGTTCCCTTATTGGCATATTCGCCTTAATTCAGGTTTCCGCAAGGATATTACCATTTGGCAACATAGGGGAGCTATTTCCCATATACTCGGCCTGTATTTTAAGGGGTCCCCGCTGGACTGGTAGAAGGATCCGCATGTGGTGTGACAACAAGTCAGTGGTGACCAGCATAAACTCTATGCACTCCAAGTCCCCTCGGGTAATGGACCTCATTCGAGCCATCACACTTCAAACGCTCCTATATAACTTCGCATTCACAGCTACTCACATCCCGGGGTTAGACAATTCTACTGATGATTCCCTTTCCCGTTTTCAGATGGACCGCTTCCGTACGCTTGCTCCCTCAACCTCTCCCACAGCCTCCACCATGCCTCCATCAGCGATGAACATCTGAGTGGTTCCATACAGCAATAGCTCCCTGCTTCCCTTGCCCCTTCCAATTGGCGCACCTATCAAGTTGGAGTCAAGCACTTCCTCAGTTTTACCCTCATGCATGGTTTAGTGGGCCCCTCAAACCCCCTCCTATCGGCCTCGGAAATTATCGTGATGTATTTTGCATCTCATTTAGCCAACACAGTATCCTATAAACCGGTCAAGTTGTACTTGGTGGCAGTGCAGGACCTTCATCGCGAGCTTAAATTTCCTCTTAAGCTCACTGACATGCATAGGTTACAAAAGGTCCTAACAAGCATTAAGCGCCTCACTCCTCCCAAGCAGCTTGACCGTTTTCCCATTACCCTTTCAGTTCTCCATTCCATTCACTCCTACCTTAAGCCCGAATTTTTCTATAACCTGGATTATGTTATGCTTTGGGCGGCATTTTCCCTCGCTTTTTTCGGGTTTTTAAGATCCAGTGAATTCACTTGCAATGGCCCATTCGACCCCTCTGTCCACCTCACTTCCACTGACATTACAGTGGTACCCAACTCCCACTCACCCAGCCACCTGCTAGTGCGCATCAAACAGTCCAAAACCGACCCCTTCAGACAGGGCCTCAACCCAGACAACGGCTTACACGAAACAATCTCACATCAGAGCTCAGGGCAATTCTTCAACACTGTCGTCTCCCTGCCAACAATTTCTACTCCAACAGTTTCCGTATTGCAGCGGCCACAACAGCAGCCAGAGCTGGCGTTCCACCCTGGCTCATTAAAGTTTTAGGCCGCTGGAGCTCAGACTGTTATGAATGCTATACACGGACACCTAAACGTACCATTTTAAAAGTACCTAGACTCTTAGCTAATCCTAGTCCATAACTAACATGAAGACAGCTACCACTTATTTTGCCTCCCCCCAGAAGAGCTTCTCTCTTGGTCCCCCTTACCCCTAAACTTAAGCGCTTCCCTGCCACCAGTAATTAATTGGGGACACTGCAAACTGAAATTAACAATTAACGTAAATCAAGTCAAATGTTCGGGAGAAGGAAAAACCGGAGTACCCAGAGAAAAACCTCTCGGTGCAGTGTAGAGAACGAACAAACTCAACCTACATATGACGCCAAGTCTGGGAACCGAATCCGAGAGGCGAGTGCTCTCACCACTGCGCCATCCCTGCACCCCCAAATCATGGAATTAAATCATTTTGAGTAACATAACCCCTTTAAAGAAGAAAGGAGTGAGTTTCACGCAAGAGAGTGTTTTGTCATCTTTGAACTAAATTTAAAATCAAAGCTTAAAAAAAGTAAAAGACTTCAAAACGGGACACGACATTACAAAATAATTCAACGTCTGGACGTGCGAGCCAAAGGGCCATTACTTGGAATGACGTCTGGGTGACCCCTCAAATGGTTTACATCATCCCCCTCCCCTCCACTGAAAACAATTTACTGGAACGCTGCAGTTCAATACCACCCAACTCAGTGCCTTCTGTTTTGCGTAACACGTACCACAGACAACCCAGTTTAAGCTCATGTAGCGTCTAGTTATTTATATATCGCAGAATTTAAGTTCGTAATCTTGTGATTTATAAATCGCAAATGTACTTCAACATATTATGTATAAATTACAGAATAACTTTTGTGGCATTTGATAAATAACACAAAATATAGGGAAAAAGTACTTAAATGATATTTTTACGTTCGGCACCCCATACCGTTCTTACTAAAAACAAAATTTTCGACGCAGCAGCAAACTTTCTTTAGTGACTAACTCAGTCATTTAAAAGCTTGCTTAGGATGGCGATGTGAGATTCTAAGATCAATAACTTATCAGATACACTGTCTAACGGATTTAATGTTTCATAACTTGATTAACAAATGAGTTCATCTGTTACCTCTCTCGATAAAACGTAAAGCAGTTTTACCTGAATGTTCTCCTGCGTTCTAAGTTTCACTCGCAGTCCGAACAATGCTGCTCCATGGCAGCAAAAAACAAACATGCAACCTTCACCCATTCTCTCAGAGACTTGACACAGCAAACACAATGGACAGAAAGCCCCCATAGCGCCTACAAACAACAAACAGATCAATAAAACAGCAAAAGCCTCTAACTGGCTCAGATTTTGCACCGGGGGAGCGAACGGCGTGTTCATCTTTCGCCCAATGTCGTAATTACCTCTTTTCGTGTAACAAGATTGTTTTTTCTCATTAAACCAGTTTTGTGACGTCAAGAGTCTGTGACAAAAACCGCCACAAAACATGGACGCGCAAAATTACGAACTCTTGCGAGTACCTAATACTTACAAGAGTAGCAATCATGACAACATCCACACAAATCGCTGTTCCAATTTCGCAGTCCTCGTTGCAAAGTCAGTGGAGCTGGTTGGTTCACCACAATGGTTGTATGGGTGCCTGCAATGCCTGGCTGAGTTGTAATTGGCGGTGGGTAGTCGTACTGGGGAGGTGGGTAGCCGTACTGGGGTGGCGGGCTCGCTGTCTGCAGAGGTGCATAGGGAGGGGGTTCCGTATCGTTTGGACCAGTTTGCGTTGTAGTGTGGGCTGGGGAAGCGTTCACAGACATTTACTGGGGGGAGATACGTCACTTCTAAATGTAAACAAAATCATAACCATGAAATCAAAACCTTGTTGAAATCCGACAATTTTGTGTCCTTTATATTTGCTTGTGTGGAGGGGACAGCAAATATTTGACGAAAACGCGTTTTAAAAAATTGGCACCTATTGCGTATGTGTGGTAGTGCAGTAACTTGACACAGTGCTTTATTTCATAACTGTCAACTGAGCTGCGTTTTGTCTTCCAGAAGATTCAAGTTGTCTTTGCGTAATATATAGCTCTAGTAGTGTACGACATTGTTTTGGTATCGTAAATCATCGTAGTGCCATGGTGGATGTCTTAGGTAAAAAGGTAAAGTCTGCTACGAGCCTAGAAGGCCCATCAGGCAGGCGCTTAACTCCGGTTACTGTAGCATGAAGAGACTAGGAGTATTTTTACTCCCCCCTGGATGATGCCAGTCCATCGCAGGGTTACCCCCCGCATTAAATTCGCCGTTACCCATTTATACACCTGGGTGGAGAGAGGCACCGTGAGAGTAAAGTTTCTTGCCCAAGAAGACAACACAATGTCCCCGGCCAGGACCCGAAGCCGGACCACTCGATCCGGAGTAGAGCGCATTAACCATGAGGCCACCGCGCCTCCCAGGATGTCTTGGGTAAATATTTGACGAAAACGCGTTTTAAAAAATTGGCACGCATTGCGTACGTGTGGTAGTGCAGTAACTTTACACAGTGCTTTATTTCATAACTGTCAACTGAGCTGCGTTTTGTTTTCCCGGAGATTCAAGTTGTCTTTGCGTAATATATAGCTCTAGTAGTGTACGATATTGTTTTGGTATCGTAAATTATCGTAGTGCCATGGTGGATGTCTTAGATAAATAGAACATGAAAGAGAATTGAGGCTGACATATTGATCATTTTTAAATTCCCTTCCACTTCTTTTCCACAGTAAGGTAAATTAGCGTGTACTCTGAGCGTCTGACAGCTTTCCACGACAAAAGTTCACTGAAGTTAAACCTTGTCCGGCGGGGCAAATTTCCATTTCATAAACAGTCTCTCCCATCTGGATGACACTTAAAACAATTTTCACTGTTAAGTTTGTCGTTTGCAATCCTACTAATAGATTGTGCCAAGTAAGAGTGGTCCCTGGCATCTCTGACCATGACTGCCCATTGGTAGACCTCGACATCAAAGCAGCGAAAGATCCCACTGTATAGGAGGGAAAGATGGGAGGAATTCGAGATTGACCTATTAGTAATAAGCATCTCTAGGGACATTGATTTGAATAAGGACATTTTGACCGTAGACCTGTTATGGTGCATGTTTAAAACGGCTGTCCATGATGGCATTGAAAAGCACATACCACATAAAACTTGCAAACGAAAGAGCAGTCTGCCCTGGATCACGCAATCAATCAGGAGGCTAATAAAACAGAGAGACAGGGCAAATATCAAACTTTGGTCCTCTGAAGAAGTTGTGCATAATCTTCGCAAGAAAATTAAAGACCTAAAGACTCGGATCCAAAGGAAGTTAAGAGTGGCTTATTGGGAGCACGTTGAGACCATTATTACCTCTCCGCTCTCCGCTCTCCGCTCTCCGGCGGACGAGCAGGACAAAGATTTTTGGCATGAAGCGTTTCTAGTCTTTTATAAAGTATAAAAGAATGCACCATTCAGGTTCTCCGCCGCTGAAAAAAGGTGACCGCACCTGTTCTCACACGAAATTAAAAGCTGACATCCTAAACGATCATTTCCATTCAGTCTTCACACTTGATGTGGCTGTAGAGATGTGCGGCTTACCTCCTTTACTACCGGCATATCCTAGCTGTTATGGAAGACATTATCATAACAAGAGAGGGTGTTAAAAAGTTGCTCCTGATGGAATAACACCTTGCGTTCTTTAATGACAATGGATTATGCCGCCTTTGTGTGGGACCCTTACACAAAGACATCGACACGGATGGAAATGGTTCAGCGAAGGGCTGCTGGCTTCGCCCTGAATAGATATCATAATACATCTAGTGTCAGTGATATAATACGGCAACTTGGGTGGGTGTCACTTCAGGAGAGAAGGATGGTGGTGCGGCTGTGTATGTTTGACAAGATTCAAAAGGGTATGGTGGACCTGAGAACACAAGAGCCTTTGCTCACAACTACTAGATCTTCCAGACACCTTAACTGTGATAGCTATAAAGTCCCCTTTTCTCGTGCTTCATATCATCAAATGCCTTTCTTCCCGAAGACAATTCGCGATTGAAATAAACTACCAGATTCTGTTGTACTGGCCCCAAGTCTAGAAGCCTTCAAGAACCGGGTGTGGGACTATCTTCTTGATAGAAGCTGATTAAATGTTTTCTAAATTATAAACTCTCACTTGCACAGACATTGTCTGGTTTTACGCTTGCACGGCATTCAGTTGCATGTTAATACCCGCTTTTTTTATTTCTTACACCGCACGCTCACGAGAATCTTCTTATGAGAAGGAGGTGGGCCGCACGGTAATAAGAAAAAGAAGAAGATATTGCATTCGCCTGCTTAAGTAACTTCGGAACAACAACAACAAGGTTTATTTGTACTGTAAAGGTAACTAGCTAGCTAAATAACAAATAGAGGAATTAAAAATACAAACAGTAGCTGGTGTCCCAAAATAACTAAAAAGCTAAGCTAGTTGGGAGACCACCATTTATTAATTGAATCTGCTTCTTTCCCCTTGTCCATAATATGAAAGTTTCCTCAGTAGGATGTCATGATCTATTGTGCCGAATCACATTTAATGTATGGAGTTGGTTATGAAACTCGACAAGCCTTTTTGTTTCATGTTTTTGTCTGTATTTTTGGCCTTGAAGGTGCATAAAACACACCCTCTTTCGGAGAAGATAACCAATGAAATCTTTCTATTAAATTGTGCGCAACTAATTTGCGAACCCGTGCGAAGTGATCGAGAAGCGAAAGCAAAAGACTGTGCACCGTCACGGTCAATTCATCCTCCCCTATGACAACATTGTTCTCGCTTTTGAAGATTTTAAGGTTTCAGAACCAGTCCCTCGATTAAATATGGTCGAATGCCTTAGATAAATCTAAAAATGTGAAAATAGATTAGTCCCGAGAAAGTCTGTTGCCAGTAACATTGATCTTTTCCGAGAAGGGCTGCTGCTAGCGACAACTTGAGCGGAAGTCGTCCTCTGAATCAAGTGACCGATATCGCCACATTGACGTCAGAAGAATGAAAAGGCTCGTTTTAATCAAAGGAAATTCCACATCCACAATTTTATTCTTGTATAGACTTTATCTTCAAAGTTGTTGTACATAACACAAAAGGACTTAATATATTAAGTCATTACAATCAAGAATGGTCACATATTGACGTGTTTAAAAGTAATGGTTCACTTCATGAAACCTGCGGTGCGCTGGCGGCTTTCAGGCGAAACTCACTACCAGTATACTGAACCAACATGTTATGCCGGTACAAGTCTCAATACTACCAAGTTCCGCTTTGTCAGCGCTATCTTAAAGCTAGGAAGAAGTTATAAATGTGCAAGTGATTCCCTTCAAAAGATTCGAAGCACATCAGGTGACACTAAGATCGTTTGTCGATTGACTTAGTTAAGGATCTCTAATGTTTTGAGCAAAAAAGCGGTTCTCGATTAACCAATAAAGTTGCTAGTTGCGAGAGGTGAATTCAATGAACCAAGGGCGAAGAGAAATGTCGGTGTCTAACTAGAAAACCCAGCGGTTTACTTAGATACTAGGCATTTCGATTCATGTTGCGTAATTTGTATTTGCTATGGTAATATGATTTGTGACGTACTGAAAAACAAAAGCACTTTTTCATTATAACCTGATGTAAAAAAGTGAAATGTGAATAAAATGTATTGTATTGCATTTGACCTGGGCAAGTAAATCAAAAGACAGTATAAAAAGAAGTGTACGATACCTGAATCTTTCTGTTTCAGTCATGGAACTTCAAACTTAATAGTCTTTATTGGAGTTGAGCCTGCAGGCACATTTTCTTTTGTTTAAAACTACATGCAAAAGAGGCTTAAGGGTCAATTCAATACAAAATGAGCCCTTAGCCTCGTTCATGCGGCAAAACCGTTGATAACTCCGATAAGGGCTATTGGGCCTCTGTCACTGCCTGTCTCACGATAAGGCTCATGTGTGAGCTTGATTGACGCCTACACAATTCTCAACCAGTAGAAATCTGCACGGGACTCCCGCCAGTTGTGATATTTTATGTGACATATCAAAAACGAGTGCGAGTGTTTCATCAGGGGTTCCAAACGACGCCTTATGAAACACAAAGAACGAGGTTTTGAGATGACTTCTCAAACGGAACAAGAAAAAAAAAAGGGATACTTTTTTTGTCCATTGTGCTCCCCAAACGAAAGAACAATAATTTATGCAGCGATGCAATTTTACCATTTTCCGTAAAATTACGTTGACATCAGAAGTCCATTACCCGGAACCTCCATCTTCCATATTAACCCTCTGAATCAACCCTTTCCCGTATCTTTCTATTTTTAGAAGCACCTCTCAAGGGGGCTTTAATGGGTGTTTTCACAATAGCCAATCATAAGAGACATATGGTCAGCCATTTATTACATCACATACGTATGTGACGTATGTGAACCACTTCAAGTATGTTCTCAGTCACATACGTCAAAATATAGTAGATCTAAAAATAGAAAGATACGGGACAGGATTGACTCAAGCGTACAATACAGATGGAAGCTCCGGGTAATGGGCCCAGGTTGTTTGAAAGCCGATTAACGCTGATCCCAGATTAAAAATTAACCAAGAAAGTTTATTTCTCTACTCCCAAGTGCTGTTCAACGCTGATATTCGGCAAAACTTTACATTAGAAGAAGTCAATCTTGAAAAATGAGCAAAAGAAACTTTCAGCAAAAAGTTAAAACTTGAAACAAAAGTTTACGCTAATCCTGGGTTAAATTAATCGGCTTTCGAACAACCGGGCCCTGGTTGACATGCATGATTAATTGTCTTGCTGTAGTTTGTGTCTGACCATGAGTGAAGATGGAGAGGCTAGATTTAGGGCACTGAAAACGGTTTACGAAGAACGCGAGTTAGTCAAAAAAGCTATTCCCTCGTCAACGAAGTATAGGAACAAATGGGCGGTAACAATTTTTGTCGGTTATAGCTCCCGTTTTAGATCCGAGAGGGCTTCCACTTCTACTTCTACTTCAACTTTATTACTCTTCAACACTTTGTTAAAGTTGCTATCTACGAGAGGTCAGTTCAATGAGCCAAAAGCGAAGAGAAATGTTAGTGTTTAACTAGAAAGCCCTGGCCAGTGGTTTACTTAGATACTAGGCATTTCAATTCATTTTTTATGTACTTTGTATTCGTATTATAACCTGATGTTAAAAAGTGAATATGAATAAAAGGTATTGTATTGCATTTGACCTACGCAAGTAAATCAAAAGACAGTATAAAAAAAAGTAGACGATACCTGAATCTTTCTATTTCAGTCTTGACTTCAAACTAAATTCCGAACTTGTTAATACGCAAGGCAGAATTTAGTGGGGCGAGCACTTTCTAAGGGTAGAGCACGAGGACATGCCATACAAGGAAAAGTTTCATTCTCGTTCCGAGAGCGCCGCGGTTCTTTTGGCCAGCGCCACGGCGCTGCACAAAAAGGCTCTGGGAACGAGAATTTAATATCAGCTCCAACAAGTAGTTAATTCAAAATGGCGACTAACGGTCACCACAGACGGAAAACCAACATGGCTGAAAATGGGACTTCGGCTAAAGGAATAGCTCAGGGAGGAATAGCTCAGTGATATTTATTGTCCTATAACTAATTTCCTGTTTAAAACTGAAATTTTTTTACCGATGCCCGAGAAGGTTTCGTTGCGCCAATCCCCGATACATTCATCTTTTTTCCAAGCCTTGTATCCTTTCACTACATAACGCTAGCGGATGATCCTTTGAAAATATGGCCAAAAGGATAAATACATGATCGATATGAAGCATTCGCAATGATAGTGTTCACTGTGCAGCTGGGCATCATTTATCGTATTCGTTGCTCAGCATTCCAGTAAGTGCCCAGGCTAAAATATTCCCGCACTTTACACGATGGCTGAGTAGGACGCGGTAAAAATGCACAACTGATGTAGGACCTATTGATTCACAAGTACCAAGAAGCCGTTAGACTAACTATCGAAGCATCCATTTTCGCTGAATGTCCAAATGCTACTTAACCAGGAAAGCGGAGTTCGGGAAATAAAGGAGCCTTCCTGGATGGCGGAAACTCAGTCTTTAAACGATGATTTCGAAGGGATGGTCAAGCACTTAAATGCCGACCTTCTTGAAGCTCCGCTGATTGCTTTTCAGGAGAAGATGCAAGACATAGAAAATCTCTGCCGTGAGTTCCATTCTGGCGATCCAACTGCCATCACCAGGATACCTGTCGCCCACACTATAAAGTTCTTCAGAAAGTCCCCAGTCGTTTCCATGACCAAGGGGCCCTTTTTGTAGCTGGAGATCACAGTAGTACAAAAACCGCCATACTGGACAGCAAATCGCCCACTGGGACAGCCATCCAAAACAAAGAATATTTAAGTTAAGTTGCTTTGTTTTAGATGTCCCAGTGCTCAATTTGCTCTCCAGTATCACAGTTTTTGTATCATGTGATCGCTAGCTTTAAAGGTCCCATAGCGACCTCAACTCCAAGATCGCGATTGTCTTTGGCTTTGGGTGATCCAGTGTCTCAGGTACTGGTGCTACAGTCCCATACACCCTCCTCGTATCCATCGGTTCCATAAAGAAAATCCCAGGTATCTACTGGGGCAACAAAGAATGATTCCATCTACTTTGCTTTTAGTTGAAGAGCCCTTCGACAAGCCTGATGAGATCATATGATTCAGCTTTGTCATGCAATCACGCAATGTTCATGGTTCGTGTTACGCCAGTTAGTGGAGATCAAACGGAGAATCGTTAGACAATCAACACCCTTCGCTGATAGATATATATGGAGGATATTACACGGTTGCGAGAAGATATGAATTTTATGTTCGAGGGGCAAGAACAATATCTCACGAGTGAGCGAAGCGAAGCGTATATAAAAGCCCCGTTCAAACATTTATCACCGAAGTTGAGGTGAATATTGTGCTTCAGAGCTCGGTAAATATCCACCAGCCTTTTAGCGTTACTGTGGTGATTAATTGTTTTAGCATATACCACACCAGTTGAATACTCAGCCGATTGAAATTTTTCTTTATTTTTAACAATACACCAACAGAAGCGAACGGGGAAGCCATTTTGTTATTCTCCGTTTCCTCAGAGGCGAATGGCACTTGCTAGCCGATCAGAATGCAAGGAAAGCACTATTCACTTGGGTGGTGTAACTAATTAACTATTAGACAACGAGTTCAAGTTTTCTATGAGTCAATAGATACATTAAAATACGATTCTGTTCCTTCTTTGGTCAACGGAACAAAAACAATTTATTGCCACTTAACCAATTAAAAATCATCATTCCATATTTTGTTGCCGCCTTTTTCTTTTCTGGAATAGCATCGTTAAAGCGCTTGTCAACCTCTTCTTCAGAAAAAAATGGAAAAACGATTTAAAGAAGCCGCCATCGTTTTGTTGAAAACGCCGGCTTTTTTGCTATTTACTGTCTATCAATCAAAATATAGCGAGCCAATCAGATTCTTGATGATAGTATGTGAGTGGATTTCTTTAATACTATAATGATATAATTACATAGGTGGATTATTGAAAATTCTCAGTGCTGATTGGTTACCAATGAAGTGATTATTGCGCGATAATCACCTAGCGGTTTTTCGTAATAGCCGCAAGTCGTTTTGTCGAGGTGACAGACGAAGAAATTAATTGTTTTAAAGAAAATGCGTATTTTTCAAATAATCACCTATGTAATTATACTAAAACCATTATTCACCTCAGATTCGGTGAATATCGGTGAATATATTCACCGATATTCACTTCGCCTTCGGCGAATAATTGTTAAATAGTTGCAACTATCATTCACTATCGTTTACTCTCAAGTTTGCGATCAAATAGTTGATAATAGTTTGTCGAAATCACGGAATGTCCTCCGGTGTTCCTCACCGAACGATGCTCATGGTCAGGTTCGTGTTCAAACGCGCGAAATATTGGAACTATCATGAATTATCATGACTGTCTGAATGGGGATTTTGAATCAAAGTCCACGATGAAAAGGACCGTGCATGAAAATGGCGTGCATGAAATCACGAACGTAAGACAAAAGAAGAATAGCGTGAACCGTGACATAAAGTTCCGGATTTTTTTACGGTTTTCGTTGAAAAGCAAATGTGCATGAGTGCCTATTTTTCTATTATTGCAACTGTAGCAGGTAAAATGTGTGCCCGGCTATACTGCAACTAATTTGGCATGAACAGCGTTGACAGTGGGAAAGAAAAGTGACAAAAATATCGTATGGTCAAGTCGATCACATGACCTTACATTTGGCCAGTGTCAAGTCGTCGTTTTGAGTAAAAAGGTGAAGAAATTATCACTACCAAGAGTAGTTCCAGTGGGGGGGGGGGGGGGGGAGGGGGCGATAGCGAGTTCAAGATATGTTTCTGTCACCGACTCGTTTCCTTGAACAAGAAACTTTCCTCTACACTGACGGTCTCTCTACATCTAGGTGTGGTGTACTCATGGATGCTGATGGGGGCACTGAACTCTGTCACTGGGGAGTAGCAATAATCTCTTCCGCTTCATGCTACTGAAAGGCGGATGGATAATTTCCCGCCGTATGGACTTCTGTTGCTCCCTAATTGTACTGGTAAATAACATTAGTTTTCACGGAAAGTAGTCAGATATCAAAACACCTCAATTTACTTATATGTGGACTTAAATTTACATAAAAACCAGTTCATGCGCATATTGAGTCACCGCTGAATACAAACTCGAAATATACTGGCTGATATGCTTCTTCCATAATGCCGGCCAAATTATATATTCTTCTGTTTTGATGCTAATGAGCCTTTCTAGCCTCGCTACGACGATCAAATTTTAAAATAATATTTGTTTCAAAATGAGGGCAGTTGCCATTTCTGAAAGAAGTATATGATAAGGACCATCCTAAACCTTTCCGTGTTGATCGTTGGTTGGTTGAGCAAAAGTTTGCTGTAAAAAAAAGAAAAGGATTTATATAGCGCATTTCCTATATGCATATTCAAATGCGCTTTACAAGTTGTCGATCTACGGGTGAGACCGGACCTAAGCATATAAAGGCGCCGCTGGCAGCCGCTATCAGTCTTGATTTAATTCAATCATTGCCAAGTGGACATCTTACGCTTTACGAGGGATTGCCAACACACAGCGATCTCACCCAACCAACTCCTGAGTGAATGAAATGAGGCCTGACCACAACACCGGGAACTACATCATGTACAGATTTACAAGCCTAGTGTAATGAACGATTGGTTATAACTGTTCACACATGAGTGACATATGATTTTTTTTTGTTCAGTAAAAAAAAGTTAATGCTTTGTTTGTAGTGAAAGTGCACTAACGGCTATCAAGCTAGTTCACAGGCAACGCACTTTTTTTAATAATCTGAAAAAAAAAATAACTCAAACTTAACAGAAAAAGGAGACACCCAGTTGGCTATTTACAAAGGGTGGTAGAGTTGAATCGGTCAGAAACACAGGAAGGGGACATGGGAGAGTTAAAATCCAAAAAATACCAGGGAAGAATGCCCCCGAACCCCCCTAGGAACTTTTTCGTTATTTTGGAAACCGGTCATTATTTACCCTAGATCCGCCCCTGCTCAGGTGAAAACCACTGTTTAACACCACCCAGTGACTCTTTTCGTGCATCATGTAACAGATTAACACAAATCAGCTTTAATACGGGTGATAAATAATCCGCGCTTTGTATCCTTAATAATACCGTTTACTCAACAAGGAAAGCGTGAGTGAAAACAAGGGAACACAGAAGAGAAAATTCCGCAACAAAAATGAAATATTTCTGACTAGACTGAGATAAAACCCTGAGATTCAATCATTGGTTTGTTTAAATTCGAATAAAACGGGTGTTTATTAGCGTTCCGTAGCTTTAAAGAAGAAATAAGTTTGTCTTAGGGTGCTTTCCTTTTGTCAGAACTGGCCGGCGAGACCCTTCAGTTTGCAAAGAAAATGCAACAATTTGAAGAAACACTTACATGATAATCCCTCGCATTCTTCTGCCGGGAGTATTTATCATCCTCAAAGTGTATTAGAGCGCGTTGTAGAGTTATTTTCAAATGCCCGGTCTGGCCGATCAGTTCTGTCTAATGGAAAGCGTCCAAAGTTTACTAAACGAAAAAAAACTTTATGTTTTCTTACTTCAGATCAAATTGCTTTTAGTGGAATTTCGAGTCGCAACCTTTTCAGTGAGAAGAGTATCGAATACCTAAGTACCTAAGCCCATAACTTTATGTATCGCGTGCGATTCTTTGAAATGCCGCAATCCGGCGTCGTGACTTTTAACGATGGCTTTAATATTTTATCAAGAAGCAGCAAATTGTCGTCACTGGAGTTTTTCCAAAGCTTCTCTACAGAATCGGTCGTTCACGCAAAGCTCGCACAAATTTTGCGCTTGCGCAGTAGAGAGTGTCTCTAGCTTTTGCGCCGTCTGAACTCTGGAGTGGCCGAGACAAACAGCAATTTTCTCCTCAAGCATTTTAATAAAGCGTGTGCTGATCCTGAAATAGTTTAAGCACAATGCGTTAAATAAAGTAACGAATTAATTACCCTAATTAAGTGGCTTGGCAAAGACTCCTCAATCATGTAAGGTAAGCCAATAAATATTTCACTTGTTAATAATACCTTTTCATCGCCGATCAGCCGGACGGAGGAGAAAAACCTGTCGGAAGAGAGTAGGGAAACAACAAACTCCACCCACATACGACGCCTTTAATTGTATGGGAATTGACTGACACGCGCTACATTGGTGGGAAGTGAGTTTTCTCACCACTGCGCCAGCCGTGCACCCCCATCACTCAAAACGAAGGCAAAACTTGACCTCAGCAAACCATCTGGTCAAACACTAACATAGGTACGCTCAGGAGAAAATAAACAGGGAAGAGAGGACATCCCCCAAACATACTCTTTTCCATAGGTTATATGTCTCAAGTTATTTTTAGATCGACTCCCACGCTGTACAGACCCCAAGGGGACTTGCAAACAGCCATTCATATGGCCGGAACGAGTTCCGCGCGGATAGTCCACGCTCAGAGAACACATTCCGGCCATATGATTGGCTGTTGCCTATTCCCTGTGGGACTATGTACAGCCTGCTAGTCGATCTAAAAATAACTTGAGACATATAACCTATGGAAAAGGGTATGTATGGGGGATGCCCTTTCTTCCCCCTCAGTTATTTTATCTTGGTACGCCTTAAAACGCTGCCTAGTGAGGTTACAAAAAAAAAAGGTTTGCTTAGTTGAATGGTATTTCAGTGACTGTGAATCTCACTTAGCACGCAATGTTTCAGCTACGGCACGGGTTAAGCCACCAATTCTTGTCGACAGACGCCTTTGGGCACCATACTGACCTCCTACACCTAATTTTTTATTGTTATGCCACAACCGGTTTCGTTTAATCATTTTAGGCTAAAATAACAAACCGCCATACTTGAGAGCAAATTGCCCACTGGGACAGCCATCCAAAACAAAGAATATTTAAGTTGCATTGCCTTGTTTTAGATGTCCCAGTGCTCAATTTGCCCTCCAGTATCACAGTTTTTGTATCATGTGATCGCTAGCTTCAAAGGTCCCATAGCGAGGCTCAACTCCAAGATCGCCATTGTCTTTGGCTTTGGATGGTTCAGTGTCTGAGTTACTGGTGCCACAGTTCCATACACCCTCCTCTTAGCTGCCTCAGTTCCATAAAGAAAATCCCAGGTATCTACTGGGGCAACAAAGAATGATTCCATCTACTTTGCTATCAGTTGAAGAGCCCTTCGACAAGCCTGAAGAGGTCATATGATTCAACTTTGTCATGCAATCACGCAATGTTCAAGGTTCGTGTTACGCCAGTCAGTGGAGATCAAACGGAGAATCGTTAGACAATCAACACCCTTCGCTGATAGATATATAGCCACATATTGTCACGGCGTATGAGCGATTGAAAAAGAGTGAGTGAGTGTCTGCCCACAACGACAATAGGCCCGCAAAGCGTGCTTGCATGTAGGTTACTGCATTGCAGCTACAGTAGCGCTTCATAATTCGGCATAAAGTTTATACTTCTAAGTACGTCTCATATATGTTAAGTTGAATTGTGGAATGGGTATGAAATGAAAGTTAGAAAGATCATCGCAGTTAGAAGAACCGTGACTTAAGGAGTTGTTACATCACCGTATATAAAAGCCCCGTTCAAACATTTATCACCGAAGTTGAGGTGAATATTGTGCTTCAGAGCTCGGTAAATATCCACCACTTTTAGCGTTACTGTGGTGATTAATTGTTTTAGCATATACCACACCAGTTGAATACTCAGCCGATTGAAAATTTGCTTTATTTTTAACAATTCACCAACCGAAGCGAACGGAGAAGCCATTTTGTTATTCTCCGTTTGCTCAGAGGCGAATAGCACTTGCTAGCCGATCAGAATGCGCGGAAAGCACTATTCACTTGGGTGGTGTAACTAATTCACTATTAGACAACGAGTTCGAGTTTTCTATGAGTTAATAGATACATTAAAATACGATTCTGTTCCTTCGTACTCGCCTTCTTTGGTCAACGGAACAAAACCAATTTATTGCCACTTAACCAATTAAAAATCATCATTCCATATTTTGTTGCCGCCTTTTTCTTTTCTGGAATAGCATCGTTAAAGCGCTTGTCAACCTCTTCTTCAGAAAAAAATGGAAAAACGATTTAAAGAAGCCGCCATCGTTTTGTTGAAAACGCCGGCTTTTTTGCTATTTACTGTCTATCAATCAAAATATAGCGAGCCAATCAGATTCTTGATGATAGTATGTGAGTGGATTTCTTTAATACTATAATGATATAATTACATAGGTGGATTATTGAAAATTCTCAGTGCTGATTGGTTACCAATGAAGTGATTATTGCGCGATAATCACCTAGCGGTTTTTCGTAATAGCCGCAAGTCGTTTTGTCGAGGTGACAGACGAAGAAATTAATTGTTTTAAAGAAAATGCGTATTTTTCAAATAATCACCTATGTAATTATACTAAAACCATTATTCACCTCAGATTCGGTGAATATCGGTGAATATATTCACCGATATTCACTTCGCCTTCGGCGAATAATTGTTAAATAGTTGCAACTATCATTCACTATCGTTTACTCTCAAGTTTGCGATCAAATAGTTGATAATAGTTTGTCGAAATCACGGAATGTCCTCCGGTGTTCCTCACCGAACGATGCTCATGGTCAGGTTCGTGTTCAAACGCGCGAAATATTGGAACTATCATGAATTATCATGACTGTCTGAATGGGGATTTTGAATCAAAGTCCACGATGAAAAGGACCGTGCATGAAAATGGCGTGCATGAAAACACGAACGTAAGACAAAAGAAGAATAGCGTGAACCGTGACATAAAGTTCCGGATTTTTTTACGGTTTTCGTTGAAAAGCAAATGTGCATGAGTGCCTATTTTTCTATTATTGCAACTGTAGCAGGTAAAATGTGTGCCCGGCTATACTGCAACTAATTTGGCATGAACAGCGTTGACAGTGGGAAAGAAAAGTGACAAAAATATCGTATGGTCAAGTCGATCACATGACCTTACATTTGGCCAGTGTCAAGTCGTCGTTTTGAGTAAAAAGGTGAAGAAATTATCACTACCAAGAGTAGTTCCAGTGGGGGGGGGGGGGGGGGGAGGGGGCGATAGCGAGTTCAAGATATGTTTCTGTCACCGACTCGTTTCCTTGAACAAGAAACTTTCCTCTACACTGACGGTCTCTCTACATCTAGGTGTGGTGTACTCATGGATGCTGATGGGGGCACTGAACTCTGTCACTGGGGAGTAGCAATAATCTCTTCCGCTTCATGCTACTGAAAGGCGGATGGATAATTTCCCGCCGTATGGACTTCTGTTGCTCCCTAATTGTACTGGTAAATAACATTAGTTTTCACGGAAAGTAGTCAGATATCAAAACACCTCAATTTACTTATATGTGGACTTAAATTTACATAAAAACCAGTTCATGCGCATATTGAGTCACCGCTGAATACAAACTCGAAATATACTGGCTGATATGCTTCTTCCATAATGCCGGCCAAATTATATATTCTTCTGTTTTGATGCTAATGAGCCTTTCTAGCCTCGCTACGACGATCAAATTTTAAAATAATATTTGTTTCAAAATGAGGGCATTTGCCATTTCTGAAAGAGGTCTATGATAAGGACCATCCTAAGCCTTTCCGTGTTGATCGTTGGTTGGTTGAGCAAAAGTTTGCTGTAAAAAAAAAAAGAAGGATTTATATAGCGCATTTCCTATATGCATATTCAAATGCGCTTTACAAGTTGTCGATCTACGGGTGAGACCGGACCTAAGCATATACAGGCGCCGCTGGCAGCCGCTATCAGTCTTGATTTAATTCAATCATTGCCAAGTGGACATCTTACGCTTTACGAGGGATTGCCAACACACAGCGATCTCACCCAACCAACTCATGAGTGAATGAAATGAGGCCTGACCACAACACTGAAAACTACATACAGATTTACAAGCCTATTGTAATGAACGATTGGTTATAACTGTTCACACATGAGTGACATATGATTTTTTTTTGTTCAGTAAAAAAAAGTTAATGCTTTGTTTGTAGTGAAAGTGCACTAACGGCTATCAAGCTAGTTCACAGGCAACGCACTTTTTTTAATAATCTGAAAAAATAACTCAAACTTAACAGAAAAAGGAGACACCCAGTTGGCTATTTACAAAGAGTGGTATAGTTGAAACGGTTAGAAACACAGAAACACATCCAAACAATACCATGCGAAAATGCCACCGGACCCCTAAGCGGAAACTTTTTCGTTGTTTTGAAAACCGGTCATTATTTACCCTACATCTGCTCCTGCATTGAGTTTATTTTTTCGTGAAGCTCAGGTGAAAAACCACTGTTTAACACCACCACCCAGTGACTCGTTTCGTGCATCATGTAACAGATTAACACAAATCAGATTTAATAGGGGTGATAAATAATCCGCGCTTTGTATCCTTAATAATACCGTTTACTCAACAAAGAAAGCGTGAGTGAAAACAAGGGAACACGGAAGAGAAAATCCCGCAACAAACATGAAATTTTTCTGACCAGACTGAGACAAAAACCTGAGATTCAATCTTTGGTTTGTTTAAATTCGAGTAAAACGGGTGTTTATTAGCGTTCCGTAGTTTTAAAGAAGAAATAAGTTTGTCTTAGGGTGCTTTCCTTTTGTCAGAACTGGCCAGCGAGACCCTTCAGTTTGCAAAGAAAATGCAACAATTTGAAGAAACACTTACATGATAATCTCTCAGTCGCATTCTTCTGCCAGGAGTATTTATCATCGGGAGTATTTAAAGGGCGTTGAAGAGTTATTTTCAAATGCCCGCCGGGTATGGCCGGTCAGTTCTGTCCAATGCAAAGCGTCCAAAGTTTACCAAACGAAAAAAAACTTTATGTTTTCTTACTTCAGATCAAATTGCTTTAGTGGAATTTCGAGTCGCAACCTTTTGAGTGAGAAGAGTATCGAATACCTAAGCCCATAACGTTATGTATCGCGAGCGATTCTTTGAAATGCCGCAATCCGGCGACATGATTTTTAACAATGGCCTTAATATTTTATCAAGAAGCAGCAAATTGTCGTTACTGGAGTTTTTCCAAAGCTTCTCTACAGAATCGGTCGTCCACGCATAGCTCGCGCAAATTTTGCGCTTGCGCAGTAGAGAGTGTCTCTAGCTTTTGCGCCGCCTGAACTCTGGAGTGGCCGAGACAAACAGCAATTTTCTCCTCAAGCATTTTAATAAAGCGTGTGCTGATCCTGAAATAGTTTAAGCACAATTCGTTAAATAAAGTAACGAATTAATTACCCTAATTAAGTGGCTTGGCAAAGACTCCTTAATAATGTAAGGTAAGCCAATAAACATTTCACTTGTTAATAATACCTTTTCATCGCCGATCAGCCGGAGGAGAAAAACCTGTCGGAGGAGAGTAGAGAACCAACAAACTCAACCCATATACGACGCCTTTAATTTTATGGGAATTGAACACGCGCCACATTGGTGGGAAGTGAGTTTTCTCACCACTGCGCCAGCCTTGCACCCCCATCACTCAAAAAGAAAGCGAAACTTGACCTTGGCAAACCATCTGGTCAAACACTAACATAGGTACGCTCAGGAGAAAATAATGTGGGAAGAGAGGACATCCCCAAAACATACTCTTTTCCATAGGTTATATGTCTCAAGTTATTATTAGATCGACTCCCACGCTGTACAGATCCCAAGGGGACTTGCTAACAGCCATTCATATGGCCGGAACGAGTTCCGCGCGGATAGTCCACGCTCAGAGAACACATTCCGGCCATATGATTGGCTGTTGCCTAATCCCCATGGGATAGGTACAGCCTGCTAGTCGATTTAAAAATATCTTGAGACATATAACCTATGGAAAAGGGTATGTATGGGGGATACGCCTTAAAACGCTGCCTAGTGAGGTTACAAAAAAAAAAAAGGTTTTGCTTAGTTGAATGGTATTTCAGTGACTGTTAATCTCACTTAGCACGCAATGTTTCAGCTACGGCACGGGTTAAACCACCAATTCTTGCCGACAGACGCCTTTGGGCACCATTCTGACCTCCTACACCTATCTTTTTATTGTTATGCCACAACCGGTTTCGTTTCATCATTTTACAATGATAAAACGATTTTCATTCACGCTGAAGAGAGTAATCTTGTTTGAAAATTAAGAGTTCTTCTCCTCCTCTCGCGTTAGTTATTCAAACCTTGAAAATTCTATTTCGAAATTCTCCATATCACTGTGCAGTGGCCCGTCGACTAATAAACTGCTTACATAGTTTGGTGTATACCCGGCAAAGTCTGGGTCAAAATGTAAGAACAGTACAAACGCAGTATTTTACGCTAGTCTATTAAAGACACGAGAAATACAAAAGCAGTTCCTGGATTCGAGGTTTTAATGCCGTTATAATGCCGCTTAAAAAACTGATGTTAATACCACGCAGTAACTCTTATTGTTGAAAATGTAACCGATTACCGCAAATCAGATAAATTTGAGTGCTAACTAATCGCTTTGTATCCGTTAGTAAGCTGAGTACTGGCACAACAGGAAAATCGCGCATGGAATTAAATAAAGGGCTCAAAAATAAGACTACGGCTTCGATAATTCCGCGAAAAATTAACGCTGATTAATTAATTTGATTTGATTAATAGAATGGTACCAGCCTATTTACTTACTGTTCCGTAGTTTTAGAGGAAAATTCACATCAGCGTAAATGAGTAAGTTTAGCCAACCATATTTCGACTGATATCGCGCTGTGGCCCGTTTTTCGAAAGTACCTAAACGTTTAGGGCCCGAAAAGCCATTTGCAGAATGATTGATTGATTGATCAGTTTATTCTTGGCCCCTTTTGCAGCTACAGCTGAATTACAAGGGAACCAGCAACTATATTAATGATATTTATAAGTACAAAAATTGTTCATTCGTTCAGTCCTGGCAACTACTTTAACACCGCTGTTAACAACAGAGCCAGAGCGAAGAGAATACCTGTGGTGGGTTTCGGGGGGAATTCATGGGTATTATGTTTGAAAGAAAATCTTTATCCCGGAAATTCTCAGTTAAATTTTTGGCATGACTTTTCCCGTCTTTGACTGAGGGGCAGCAAGCCTGAACGGCTAAGGGCTACATCATATGGCAGCCCAAGGAAAATGATGTTAAATGCCCTCTTTTGTAGAAATGCCATATGCTTGTTTTGGAAAGCTAGTCTTTCAAGATTACAAAAAGCAAAATCGTTGCTACGTTTAATGACTTAAAACCTCTCCTTTTTAAAGATACGCACAGCATTGTGACACCCGAAAAAAGTCCGAAACGTTTCGGGACGTTCGAGAATACCAAGCCGCCATCTTTCACTCAGAGTATCGGATCCTTAAGCCCGTAACTTAGTTTATTGGATGCAAACCTTTGAAATGCCGCAATCTGGTAGCAAAGAGACAGTCTTTAATTGAAAAGAACCAAATGGTTCTTGCTCTTTCACAAAGGAGTCTTACGTCTCCAAACCCTCGAATCTTATTGAAAACGGTCGTTCATAACTTAATTAAAGCGGTGCTTGCGGGCGCAAGTTTTGCGCTTCGCTGAGAGATATATGCATGCTAAGGCATTGGTTTCCTTCAAATACGTAAAAGGGTTTTCGCTGCCTTGAAAGCATATCTAGCCCCAAAAGAAAAGAATTTCTCTTTTTAGAAACAGACACTTCAATGGGTACACTGTTCCGGAAATGGTTTAATAAGGATGATGTGTTGAATAATGTAAAAAACGATTCAATAATAAATCGAATCGTAGATAATTTGTTAAAATCTTTCCATGCATTTGCCGTTTACTAATGTGTATTTTTGCACAGATTTCAAAACGAATTTTGTAGCACGTTTCGGCCTGTTGTTCAATTCTTTCCCAAATCTCCGAGTCTATGCCTTATTGTTTTTCTAAAATGCGCAAACTATTTTAGGTTCACCTTTGACTTAAGACCCAGCAAATCATCTGGGCATACACTGTTTCACTGTATGCATTTTTCACAAATATACATTTTGCAAAATATTTTAGCTACTGCGTGGGTTAAGGCCGGAAGATGCTTCCCAGCCACGAGCCACATATCCTTTGCTGAAAGACGCCTTTGGGTTAACTGCACCGCGCTATTTTAAATGGCTGTAAGTAAGAGACTATTGATTACAATCATCTCTAATCCATGGTGTTTGTTACAAGGAATTGTTACGCGGATCCTATTAAGCGCGCCCCCAAATAAGATACACTTAACAGGTATTTCCTTTTCTTGCTCCGTTTCATGATAATTAGATCATGGTGTCGTGAAGAATGCTTTGGTTTCAGAGTTATGCATTAAAATGTGTTGCTGAGCCCCCTGCGGGAAAACACGACGAGTCACGTAAAATGTGTCACCTTAGTTTCTGCGGATGAATAGCTGCTTTACTGTAATCGCCTCTTGTGTTAAAAACATATAAGAGGAAGCAATCGAAAAGAATGGATCTCTTTTTCAAATAAAATTAAATTTTAACCGTTGTCAAGATTTACACCCTCGGGCTAAATGTGAACGATTAGCATAGGCTAAGTTATATGTGTTTGCAAACAAAGATTACAAATATAGGCTGCAGGGTACCCGCTCCTCAGGCCAATATTACGAGTTAAAATTAACCCTGTCACCTTTAAATGTATTACATGTTCCGCACACAAAGACACTTTCTTTGGAATGCAGGCCGGCCGGCTGGGCATCCCGACATGATCCCGTATATTTCATTGCTGATTATGACTAATGTTCTTATAATTTATACTTTGTGTTCTCCAAAGCTATCAATCATAATTGCTCATTAATTAAACATGAGAGGGGTTTTCACAGCAATCGTTCAATCTAAGCATGGATAACTTGAATTCATGTTTAAGCCGAAAAAAAGCGAGAATTTTTATTCAGAACTCTACGGAACTAAAATTGTTTCCTTTCATGGAATTTATATCAATTTTGGGCGGTATCGGAAAGAACTAGCTTACCACTATATCACAAAAGATGTACTTTCCGATCTAACAATATTCAACTCCAAATTTTCGGCCCTACCTCCTTGCGTTGCAAGAATCTTTGATTAATACCTTTTAGCATCGTTGCAGAGTAATTATAAGTGTATTTCTATAAGGTATGAAGTCTCTGTGATCTCCTGAATATTTTGACGACCATTAAATAGAGATCCTGTATCACAGGCCTATTGCTTATTGTTTCGCTCCCAGTACTGAAGAAAAGTCAATAAAAAAATAAGAGTATTAGATTGGTATGATGTGCCAGTGGCTAAATCACATTATCGCTTTGACTGAAGACTGATTAATACTTAAAATTAGAAAAAAAGAATGACACAAGCGATGGAGGTAGCCTTTGAATGTAGGCGAAAGGGAATTCTGTGACTGGGATATTTCCCGTCCATGCGCCACAGAAATCGGAAGTTTGACAATTGCCCATTTCCACAAACTACTCGCCAGCTTTGTCGGGTTACCATCATTCAAATTCCAATCTGTAGCATAGAGCAATGTTTCGTGTAACTTTCAAGTCCCAACGGCATATTGCGAACCAAATTGCTCCAAGGATTTCTTTGTGCATCAAACATCGCGCTTTTCATGCGATCACGGCATCGGGCTTTGAAGCTTTTCAATGCAAGCTTAACTTAATTGCGATAATTCAGTTCTAACAAGAGGAGAACGTAGAATGCGCTTTCTTGCATCGCTATTTCTTTTGAAGTGCAACTGAGTAGTTATAACTCGATTAATTTAAAAGTTTGCGAACTTAGAAGGACGGGGTCAAATACTCTTTGTAACGAGCGCTTAGGCTGGCTTTTCTCAGAGATTATTCGGTAAACCGTATGAAATTGTTGAGCATGAAAGGTCTTACAACTGAAGCAAAATCTTCGGAAACCTGTAGAAATTTGGCTCTATTTGGTTAAAATACGACCGACATAAAAATGCTTTCTTGCCTACCTATTCCTGGCTTTGTTTTAAAGACCCTCAGCCTGAATCTTAAAAGGCTGTAAATTAACGCTTGGATAGAATAGCACATCGATTTCTTTTGTAATAATCCATTATTACCAAGTAGCTGTGAATACCTAAAATACCTAAGCAACAATTATCTTGGAGAATCACTCTTTCGTAATTTGTGTCTTCCTCAACTTGCTTGTAAACAACTTTGAAAATGTGATTTTTGTTTCGAATGAGCTGCCGACAACTTTCTTATCTCTTAGTTTTTATTTCGCAGGACCCCTTAAGCTTGCAGATGCCGGATTTGATAAGCCGGGACCACCCCTCTTCATTGTCCCCGGTTTCCCTTCCACTTGATTACAGATGTTTGAGGTCGTAAATTCTTATGAAAATATTTGATATTGGACGCATTTAAAGCAAGTCTTTACTCTCGTTCACCGGTGCTTATCCATTGTGCACCACGGTTTGGAAACCGTGTTATCCGAAAAATGACTCTTCGATCCGATCGTTATCGTATATTATCAAACAATAAAACGAAAGGTATAAATTGGTTAGCTTGTGGTTAACGTGTCAAGTTTTCACCTGGAGCAAGAGGTATAAGTAAGCCCATTAAATGAGCGCGCATTTTGGCTTAAATATTAGTCTCAGTTAAGCCATTTCGTGACATATTTAGCATAGCGGTTCACAAGATGTTACAGTTCACTTTTATTTAATATTGTTAATCCGCCGATCCTTTAGAACATCAGAGATCCGAGGGGGGCAAGTTTTTTTTTCGGCCAGACCACTCTTCAAATCTACACATTCAACATCTAGTTAGAACTTCCGTATTTCGCGAGTCTCAGCTTGCATTTGAATGGCTTTCTGTAGTATTGACATCCGTTTTCATATATGAAAATATTTGTTGTTGATTATCAAAGGCCCGGATATTGGTAAGGAAAATGTGTTCGAACTGCGTGCGCGTCTAAGCCAATTGTGTACTTATCTCTTATTGGTAAAAGCGAAATCTCTTTCTATTCACACTTGATTAGCCAGTTGTCGATGCAACGCAATTTGCATTTCGCTCAATCATTTGCGGTTTTGGGAACTGTGAGAGCGCGTGACTTTACGTAGATAAATCGGTGATATGATTTAATGTCTTCGTATTTATGACCAGCTTGGCCAGAGTCCCATTCATTGTCACCGACACGTTGTTGCTTAGTGTAATCAAGAAGATTTTGAACGTTCTCAAGAGTACCAAGATTTGGAAGCCGGAATTCGAAGCCGTGAAGAAAAATGAACCCTATTTCGAAGTTTTTTGTTCTATTCTTGTTTGTTTTGATGATGTTGCTTGTTCCGAACGTGCTAACAAGGCGGCAGTGCTCCAAGGCCTGCAGAACCTTTATAACCAGTGAAATTGAAGGGAAAATGAGCAGGAGTTCAAGGGTACGTACCAATTTTCTCCTTATTTATCGATATCTTTAGTTGTTTTTTCTTTTATTAATAAGGGCGCACAGCATTGTCTGTTGAGAGAGTCGCTTACTTTGCTTTAACCACTGAAGTGATAATGTACATGGTGGCATTGTATTTCGCAAGCTTGTCCCTGCCGTACGAATTCATCCTCTGGGAAGGAAGCCGTGTATAAATATGGTTGCGCAGTTGCTTCATCGTTTCATCGATAAAGTCGATAAACACCTTTTCCCAAAGGAGTTCTGCTCTGCTGCCCATTTATTCTATTCGTTCGAAGGATCAAATTAGTCTTTGCCAGAAGTTGTGTTTCATGACTGTTATGGATTTTTCTAGGGCCGTGAAAGGGTAATTAAATTCCGGCCTTTTTTATGGAGGGCAATATTACATGTCTGTTTGCAGAGTGTATTTACTTTCTTTGCTTTCGCATGCAAATTACAGGTTGTGGAAATTGGAAATTGCAAAATTAAACATTGTCAAGACACCCATTGTCAAGTTCAACATTAATAAGAAATACCCCAGTCTTGATCCGTCGAGGAATTTTTCACAGGAAATGAGAACGGTTTGTGGCAAGAGGTTCTTGAATTGTCAAAACCATGACAGCATACCAAACTTCCATTGCCCTATACCTATCTGGTTTTTTACAAGTTTTTGAGATCATAAGGTGTTGGCAAAGAAAACGGTAGAGCTGTCATCGACAGCTTTCAGTGGTGTCACTGCTAAACGATAGCCTTTCAAGAAACTTGGGCGTTTATCCAGAGATCCGAGTTACTGTTTTACTTAAAACATGGCAACCGCATCTCATTGCAAACAGTGATCGATGCAAAAATTGTTACAGCAAGCGGTTTTTTTGTTATGGCATGCAGCAATAGCGCTCCTAAGGCCGTGAATTGTACTGGCGTATGCAATGCATGCAAAGAGAAGCTTTTAATCTCGCGGACTTTGGCGAGGAAGAACCGAGCTCTACCCCCTCAGAGAGCTGTCAAACTCCAAAGCTGTTTATTCATGTAATTTTGTAAGCATCCCTTTTCAATTGTCTCTGTCTTTTTAATTATGTCTTGCGTTCTAACCGCGGGTCAACTCGTGACGGGAATAGTATCACAACATGGTAAAAGCAGGACAAAGGCAGCACATTTTTTTGAGGTTAAGAAGACTTGTTGAAATTTCCGTTTTGGGGCGTGATTTGAGTGCGATAGTCTTTGTTTTTTCCCTAATTGCTGACGCGAAAGGGGATTGGGGTTCGTTTTCTCAGCGGCAATTCTGAGTTATTAAAATTTCTGACGTTAAATTATCCATGGCGCTCTTTGCCAGGGTTGAATATGAGTAGCAACTGAAGGATACTTGTAGCATTTTAATCGGAGTTTTTTTGTTTGGGAGGGGGGCAGACTGGGAAAGAGAAGTTCTCGAGTAGTTATCGATAGTGAAGTTATAACTTCATTTTCAGGAGTGGCCACTCCTCTTTCACGAGTCACTCAAGCAAAAAGAGGGTGTAAAGAATTCCTTTTTTGGCTGAAACTGAAATACCGAATACAAAACAAGCTTTTCGTGACCTTGGCCGGGGTCGATCGTGAAGATTCTGGGAAAGCAATTCAACCAATGGATCATTGCTTTTGCGCTCATTTTTTCTGAAGACCAATCTATGAGTTTTTATTTTAAGGTTTCGGTCCACTTTTAGCAGTGTTTTGAAGAAAGAGGTGATTTTTTAATGCATTACGCCAACCGATCGTTAATACACTTACAAAAGCTTAGAATGAGAATTTCTAAAATAAGTGTTAAATGTAGCGTATTGATCAAACTCAATAAAAAACATGAAAACGCAGTTATTGGGATGCGGAAATGCCATCCTGTTTGCATACCCTCATATTAGTATCTTACTTTGATCGTTTTTTTTAAAAATATTGTTTTGCATTCATCTTACACTTACAGTCCATTCGAACCATTATCAACTTTAGTCGTATAATTTTAGTGTGTGTATAAACATGCGTTCCATGGAAACCAAGCTTCAGTTAGTGGCACTAGAGTGTTTATGTGTCTATTCATGCCTGCCTAATTAAAACATTAAAATTTGCTGTCAATTGCCTTTATAATATCGAATAAATTGGCCGCTAATTATTCAATGACGCTGTTTTTTTTTTCCAGGCGAAACGCATGCCCTTATAAAGCAGCACCCAGAAACGTTTCGGTACTCGATTCGTCAGTTTATCAGCGTTTGGGTTTTCTCAACTTCCTCGAAACCGTGGGAATCTGTGTTTTCGTTAAATCAAAATAAAAGCCGTTGAACAGCAATATTTACCGCAAAGGCGAAGCTTATATTTCAATATTTAGTTGAATTTTGAACAACCAAATGCGAGCAACATTCAATTGTAACTCAAAAGATTTGGACACTTCCGCTGAGAGATTATTCATGTCGCGATGCTGGGGGCGTTGTAGGAGGTGTGTTACAATATTATTCTCAACTATTTTTCCCTTGTTTATTTAGAGTTTCATTAAGGGCAGTCGTGGACCAAGAGGAAAGCAGGTTTGATAAGCTGCCATTTTTATAGCGATTATGCATTCGCATTCGTTTCAGTGAAGTTCCACAACATCATTCGCAAGGTTCTTCCCACACGTGTTTATCCTTTCGAGTGGCTGACGGTAACAAAATATCCTAACCTCACTAACGCAACCATAGCAACGTGTACAGCTTACTGCGGAGCCCATAATTGTGACCGACTTTTACGTCAATTTCACTTTCAATTCTTGTCAACCGGCAAATTAAACAAGTGCTTATTTCAAGTGACTCGCAGTTTGATGCAATTCTTTAACGAGGAGCAGACGTATTATGGAATTTCCGGTGTCCACGTTATTTTCATCATGAGGCCAACATATATCTTTGCTTTTAAATAAGTTTCTCGTTTTTCAAGTTATAATTTAATAATGACACTCTGACGTCAATTTCACTCCAATCAGTAAATCAAATCGAAGGTTATTTTCAGCAGAGTTAATAACTCTTTTCATGTCTTCTACGACAAGAGCGAATGTATTGTGGGGTTTCCGGTGGTATAGGAATAAAAATCGGCGTTTTTTCGCATTATCGGACCTGTAATTTAAATAAGTTCCCTGCTTTTCAAGTTATCTAATATTTTTAAGATTAACTCATTTAGAGAACAACGAAACGTCAAACAGTTAAGTTACCTGGAGATTTTTTTCGACCACAATCAAGTGCTGCTAAAGAAAAAAAAAAGCGAAAACAAAAAACAGGATGTAAATGATGTCATTTCCAATAATTCACACCTTAAATTTAGGAATCGTGTGGAATAAACATTCACATAAACGTTTTTTTGCCTTTCTTGTTAGGGACTACAGGGACCTATTGGGCCACAGGTACATAAAGCTTTAAATTTTTCTGCTGCCTCTAATCTCTCATTTTAATCAAACTTTCCAAAGTTACTGCGCTTAAAAGAGCGCTATGCTACTCTTGCGCTTTAATCTTCGTCTTAATGCATCCCTCATCTCAATCACTAGCATATGATTCTCGTTTCACAAGGATGTCAAAACGTTTTATGTCATATCCTTTTTATTGTTAGCAATAGAGAAATTACAGAAGGGGACGAACGTAGTGTCACGATCTGTCCCAGTGTTATTTAAAGTAACTGCAGAATACCCGGCCACTATTGTGTTCGAGCCACATGACAATAAAAGCAATTCATATGCAGATACGTAGCCGGGGATTCCGCAGTTTAGCTTGATTGAAGTCAAATATCCTTAATTGAAGCGAGTTGACCTATTCGGCGCGTTCATTGTAGTAACTATCTCCATACTTTATTCCCTAGGGTATCCCCGGCGTCCGTGGGGAGCCAGGTCCCGTTGGTCCACCGGGTCCTAAAGTGAGTATTGCTTGCGGTTTTATGGCGTATAGTTAAACTGTAGTTGGCTGTTGTTTTTGTTTTTACAATTATTACATGATGTTGTCTTGTACACTTGTGAAAGTTTAGAAGTAAAACTAGTATGTACACTAAGGACCGTATTTCAAATTAATCATTCCATTCCAGGGAGAGACTGGCTCGGCAATGGTCCTTCCGAAATGCGGGCCCGGAGAATACCTTACGTCTGATGGGAAACAGCTCCTTTGCATTCCATTTGGTACGTCATGTTATGTCATCATACTGCGCGTAAATTGCGTTGCCGAACAGTGATTACTTCCCGTTTGCTGTCTAATGGTGACTTTGCTTCCTGTATTAAATTATGTTGTTAATGTCACACACAAAAATTATTCAGAGTAGAAAAAAATCAGTGATTTAACAAAACCATAACAATGATTTACTGACGTAATTTTTTCAAGAGCCTCTCTCTCTCTCTCTCTCTCTCTCTCTCTCTCTCTCTCTCTCTCTCTCTCTCTCTCTCTCTCTCTCTCTCTCTCTCTCTCTCTCTCTCTCTCTCTCTCTCTCTCTCTCTCTCTCTCTCTCCACGCCTTTGACACATACACGTTTGAATTAAACTGCTTTGAAATAACTTCTTGGGGTGTTGGAAGTAATTAATTAAACAGAGTGCAAAATAATATTTTACGAAATATCTAGACTCGCGGAAGTGAAAGAAAAACGACTTGTTTGTACAGACTTAATTGATCGCTCCCCATACGCACCCCACAGGGGCTTTTCGCAACCAATGAAACGAACAGGACAGAACAGAACAGAGACGAGAACTGACGAGTGGTCAGAGCGGCGAGTCTTCAACCCGGGATCTGCGGATCCTCTCACACTTGTGTGCGGAGAGCGAATGAAAAACTCTTATTTTTTTTTATTATGAGTTGTGTTTGATCCTCCACGTTAGCCCTTTATTACTTTTGCATCTAAAATACAGCAACTGTTTAGATGCGCGAGAGAGGCAATCAGAAAAAGAAGGTGAACGGTCGTTCAATTGTCGAAAGTTTTGCAGACGGTTCGCGCTCAAAATCCAATCTGTCTTTAACATACCCGAAAATTCCAACGACTGTTAAGTGCAACCAGCATAACAAAATACTTAGAGAATGAGCCAGATTTTTAGACATCCCACACAAGATCTTACAAAACAAAAACAAGCTAACCATTTGGTGCTAAGCAACGTTATGCATTCTCAAATAAAGTAGACAGGTTATTAGCAGCGATTAAAAGGGTTAAGCGGTCATAAATCATGTTCCGTATCGATGCTGTATTTGTCAAGTGGTTCGAGCACCTAGGGTGTTCGACCATATCAATGAAAAAATATACAACGCCAAAGGTTTTGAAAAGAAGTAATCAACAAGTTAAGAGCCATTGCGTAGTTGTACGCCGCGGAAAAAAGTGATCCTAATGGCAAGTGAGGAAATCAGCGGCTCCATTCGCTGTCCTTTGCGATACACTCTGAGAACGTCTCGATTTGAGCATGAAAATGTTCTTAGCAAGTCCAGTTAAAGTTGTGTGGTATACTAAGTTCGAACGCAAACAGTGTATGATGCAATAAGAAAACCACATTATTAATGTTAAAATGGCCTTAAGTATTTGAATTAATTGTCTTGTTAGACTACAAACGAGAAAAATAAAGAATTTCTTAAGTAACTTCCAGCCTGGGTATCACCTTAGTATGTTCTTCAAATTTGGTTAATCTCAGCCTACACTTTCTTATAAAAAAATATGTGTATCCCAACTGTCAATAAACCGATGTCAGTGTGAGACGGACCTACGGCTCATGATATTGTGTCTCTATCCGAGAGGACAAGGTTACTGAAGTCATTTTTGTTAATCACTTAAAAAACAACCGTGTTTTACTTCTCCACAGGAAAGGAAGTTTGCACTGCCGTGTCAAGATGCGAAGGTATCATTCACTTTTACAAAGCAATGATATCCTTGTTTCATTGCAAATATCAACCTCAATGTCATTTGTTTTGCTTGAGTAGCGTTGTGAAGTCATCCTCTATTTTTTTGCTAAATTGCGCTTTAAGCAGGATTAACGATTAATGCGTTTTTCCTGTCATCCTTTTTCAGGTCGAGAAGTTCCGACCACGCCTACCTTACTCACAAGTAGGTCATCTTTGCTGTTGTAACCGCTAAAATTATACCGCTGCAGTTGTCAGAAATTTCTGGTACAATTCAAAGTGACCAAGAAGAGATAAAATTTGATCATAATGAAGGACACCTTTAGACATTTTTCGTCAGTGAAAGTTTCTCAGTTCCCCTAGAAAATCAGGAAGAACATTGATTCCCTCTAGCTTTTAAACAAGCAAGGTCTCCTCTCCATGAAATAAAAAGAGAACAACGATGGAAGATATGCCTGGCAAATTCAGAAATATTTTCTTACCTCGCCGTGCGATCTGATAGGTGGTTCAATTTTATGCAAACATTACACAAATACTTTTAAATCAAATTTCTTGTGAAGATGATGACAACTGTTTTAGCAATGAATTATATGTTAGGTAACAAGCATCTTGCGGTTAAAACTGGGTCTTTACTGAAGCTTCTAGGAATGATTATTAAATGATTTGATGCACATCAGAGAATACCTTGCGGTCACCGGTCACTTGGAACGTATTATTGATGAAAAGAAAACACCAGATAACTCTTTGTATAAGGAAGGGAGTTTCCAAATTGACAGCTTATCCTCTCGAGATCTTTCGACCAAACAAATTTGCTGATTTTGTTATGCATCTGTTTTTCTCTTCTCAGCACCAGTTCCTACTCAGCCTGAAGTGAGAGGTAGGTTAAACGGGAAACTGGGGAAGGACTCCACGTTTTGAACTCCTTCAGACCAACAATGATTATTCTTATAAACCTTCAATTCAACTTTGGAAAGTTTAGCGCAAGGGAAATTTATGATCGCTACGAAAGATTCTGTCGATAACCAGGTGCTAAAGATCCCGGAGAAAAGGATATCTCATGGTTTTTAATTTGACGCAGCAAAGTCTGTATAATGAAATCTCTGGTCGTTTTTTGGAATTTGAAAAGCAAATCAGTTACATGCATTAGTTTCGATTGCATATGGATCAGACATTACGACTCGTCGGCAATTGTTGGGACGCAACGGGTTTTTTTTTTCACCATGATAATTCCGGTACAACGCTTTCATCGTCCAACTCTCCTCTTTCCAGAATATGTAAACATGACGCAGTTCATGAAAAAATACATGATTCAAACGCTGTACATGGACGCATGGGACCTGGATACATTTTACATTGGCAACCAGCTCTTTCTGGGTGTTTCGCAGTTAGGAGGAAAGAGCTTCGTGATTTACAAATGGGACGGCGAACACAGGTATGTACACGTCTTTTAAATAACTTTGTCGCTTTCTTACCGATTCCCGGCAAAATTGCAAGAACCGGCAAGTTAAATTTGGCTTTTATAATCCCTCGTTAGTTTTCACGAATCGGGAAGCAAGTTGTGTTATCGTCCTCTACGATATAAAATCGACTTTATCGGCTCTCGTCGATAGCATTCGGCTTGGACTCGTTGGTGTTCTTGTTGACGACATGTGAGCTCGTGTGGGCTTTGGAGAACTCTGATTGGCTCTCGCTAGTCCTTCCTCAATTCGTAACTTCGGTTAATACCACCTTTCAGTCCAACTGAATATAGTCAGCGTTTAATAATCGATAAATGTGACTTGGCCATCCCCACGAAGTACTTCGTTTCTGATTGGCTACCCACGTGAAAGGAGGCAAAGTCGGATGTAAATATTAAACAGGTCTGCAATGCTCAAAGATATGTGTTATATGACACCCACAAACATTTCAATTTTACTGTGTAGGCTGGTGAATAACTGATAAACTATTTCTTGGCAAATAATAGTTCTTATAACATGTTTATACTAAACCGTTAATATCTATTTTATATCTCAATTGAAAATTAAAGCTTTTGCTCGTTACGACACTGTCTGGAATTTTTTAAATTTTTTTCCGATAAAAGGGGTCAAAACACCTTATTCCAAAATGGCCGCCATTTTAGTATTCTTTTGTTTCCATGCAAATTGGCCCTCATGGCGGCCTCGCTTTGAAACGTAAAATTCAAAAGAATATTTAACCTTGAACGAGGCCATAATGGCCAATTTGTATGGAAACAAAAGAATACAGGCGGTCATTTTGGAATAAGGTGTATTGGGCGATAACAAACAAGCCATTTTATGCGGACGGTCTTTCTGCACTGTTCCTGAGAATATTTTTTTGTTTTAAATCCATTTGAAACGGTCTAAACTATCTAAACCTAAAATTACTGAATAAATGTTGTCAGTCATCATATATCGTATCTTTATTTACCCTCGGATTTTAGAGTAGCTTGATTTAGCTAGTATCTCCGAGCATATTTACCCTCCCAACCATGATACACCACAGAAGACAGATCACAATTAACATCGGGAACTCCATACTCTTTGCCCATAGTGTATGGGTTCATGGAAAATAACTCATATCTTAACTGGATTCAATTTTTTGTTCCGTAGTTCATTCTCTGGACCCCCTTATCTTCATACTTCCTTGTGTTTGTGTACATTGTTATTTACTTGCATTTAACTCATTATACCATATCAAATCATTGTGCATGGAATGAATCGAGATGTCTTTCTTATATTCAGCGCCCAATCTCTGGAACAAGACTCCAGTGGCACTGTGTGAGTGAACCATCCATACTATTACACGCAATAGCACGTAATCACACTTATAATTGTCATGCATCCGAGAACTAACCGCTCACATTTTCATGGGGATATTCCTTCCTCTCGCACACAGAGGCGATCGTTTTGGTCTTCATGTAAGCAGTAATCTTCTATACTCTTTTAGCATGACCACCAATTCTGATTCTTCATTAAAATTCCGCATTTCGTTTCTGTCTTTTTGCCCTTGGTGGCTCCAAATTCAGCTCCACCACTTTTTGTAGGATTAAACTGGTTGCTTCCTTCATTTAACGCTGTCAGAATACCTATTTGCATAAATAATACATGTTTTACATCATTTTCCGTTTACCTTTTTTCATGTGCTTTTTGCTGCTCTCACTAATTTTGTTGTCACCGAGTTCATATCAATGGAAGGCAACAAAGGGTTTGTTCCTCCTTTCTGTCGCTTTTGTCGTCTCGTTGGTATCAAGTGTTTCGGTTTGGTTGGCCTTCGGTCTTTTAATTTTGATGTCATCTTGGTCAGGTCTTAGTAATCGCATTAAATGAAAATGCATGATGAGATTTTTCAGTTTTTGAAACCTTGGCGCGAAACGGCGCAATGAACCAATCAAATCTGAAGCCGTTTGATCTATTGCCCAAAGCGCGGGAAAATGTGCGCTTGCACTTCACGGGTGCTTTTGGCCTTACTTAAAATGCTTTGTTTTAGATGTAAATGCTTTGTTTATAGTGGTAGTGCACTTAGCTACCAAGCTAGTTTACAGGAACTTCACTTTTAACAATCTGGAAGGAACAATTCAAACTTAACAGAAACATGATTAAGAACCCCATCTGCCAGGAGGCAACCAGTTGGCTATTTACAAAGCGGCCTTTTGAATGCTGAAATGATGTGGCGCCACTTTTACGCTAGTCGCTAAGAGTAGTAAGGATGTTCACTCACGTAATAACGGAATAAATTTGCGAATTTGTCATTGTTCTTTCTCCTTTCTTTACCTCTCTCTTGCTCTCTTTCTTGCACTCTTAACCTTTGCACTTTCTTAAAGTAAAGCTCCCCATGTTGAGCTCTTAGCTCTTGGACGGCGGTTTAACCCTTAAAACGCTCAATTATGATGGCATCCAAACTCCTCGCTGGTTTACCGGTTTTTATTCGGGCGGAAATAGCTTTCAATATTTTAGGGAGAGGCTGAATGCCGATCATTACTTGGGCTTACGGGTTAAAACGCGTATGTGTTACTTTTTTCCTATAGATAACGGTAAATCCCTTAATAAAGCTGAAGACATATACGGGAGTTTCATCGTTTAAATTGGCAAAGTGGAGTTTTGCTCACATTTTAAAGTCATCATTCCTATTTCTTCACTTCATGATGGAAAGCAAAGAATTTAAATCGCGCTACCCTTTGTTTTCTCAGTAAAGCATTGAAATAAAGATAAAAAAGTCAAGTAAACTAAACTCTAACCAGCTAATTCTGTCGATAAATTGCTACGAGTTTGTATTTTTAAAGTATTAACCCGAAGAAGTAACCGTTTCTTTCAGCCTAAGGAAGAAAATCGGTCTAACAAGATGCACAAAAGAGCCATCTAAAACTTCCCCTGATTTTGTCTTTAAACGCTTAGATCTCAAAAACGAACCAGGTGACCCACAATTTTTATTGCTGGAAAGTGACCAGCAGGCTAACTTAAAACTCTCTGCAAAGTTAAAAAATTCTCCGGAGCGGATCCATAGCTACCTTTACAACTGAAAAATTTAAATTTAAATTTAACGTTAACGTAACCATTACGTGAAACAGTTGAGTTGAGTTAATCCTTCGAATAAGACATTCCCTCCAAATTGTTGAAACTGGTTTGAGCCTCCTTAATCTCAGATATCCTATGCAAACAGTTAAACACCAGAAAACATAATGTATATATTTATTTTTTCCCTGTTACGTAGGTTTCGCAGTTTCCAAGTCCTGAAAGTTCCATTTGCAAGAAAGTGGCACCATTTTACCATCGGAGATGACGTGTTTTTTGCAGTCGCTAGCAATTCTCGATCGCATGACTCTCCTGTCTTCAAATGGAATGGCAACATGTTTATCCCATTTCAAACGTTACCCACTGTGAAGGCATTTGATGTCGAGCCATTTCAAATCGGTCAAGATACGTATCTAGCTGTGGCTATATATTATGGGCGTGGCTCACATATCTTTAAATGGGACGGAGAGAGGTTCGTTAAATTTCAAGAAATTGCTGCCGTTGGAGCAGATGTGGAACATTTCCATATGAATGGCTCTACGTTTTTGGCTATCACAGGTATGCGGAGTGTGGTTTGACGTTACAATTGCACCTTAGGTGATAAAGAAATGTTCAGCTTGCTAATCACATTCATGAAACAAAAATTGGTGGTAACCGAGTTCGTTTATAAGATATGGCCGTTTAAAGACAGGGTGCTTTTAGATGGCCACTTTGTTTCCATGGTAACCTATTACGTCACATTAATAAGTGCGTCTTGCTAAGCAATGATTGGTGTTTTTGTGGCACCATGATATTGTCCTTTGTAGAGTTAATCGTTCTAATAAGACATTCCCTCAGAATTGTTAAAACTGGTTTTAGCCACCTTAAAACGATTGAATCATTTGATCCCGGTTAATTACCATGACATACATAGGTAGGCATCTCGGCAGCACTCTTTCACAGAAAAAAAAGTTGTGGAGCTTATTCAGCCAAAGCAGACACGTTGATGACTTATGTCATAAACACGAAAGCTTTGGTCACTTACACCCACATAATCTCTTTCCAGGCCCGTTTTCTCGCGGTGAGTACGTTTTGATCTACAAATGGACCGGTAGCAGATTTGAAGTGGCTCACAGGGTACCCACTGTTGAACGCGCGTATGGTGTCAAGGCTCTGTCGGTTGATGGAACGCAATTCTTAGCTGTTGCTCGCTGGAAAGCGGAAAGCTCTCTCGTCTTCCGCTGGAATGGGACACAGTTTGAGCTTTTCCAAGAAGTGCCATCTAGAAGGGTAAGATATCTAGTCGGCGTCCTCCATGCATAATAGATACCCTACGGAGCAAGAGACGCTATATTGTCACAATATTTAGCGCTGTTATAAATTGTTCAACTTGAAGCTAAAATTGCCTCTATCTTGAAGCCTCCCTTGAACACTTCCTGGCCAAATCGCGTACGCCCATCCAGGAAGCAAAACTTCACCCCAGTGACTAGGACCGATCACGCAACCTTGTTTTTGTATGTAGTTTTTTATGTGTACGCAAAAATTCTTTTGAAGAACTATGATTGCTTGTATAAAGTACTTTTTATCGATAAGTTGTCCTTGACAAGTGGCTTCGCCAAAGTAAGTAGGGATCTTAAGCAACGACTGCGGCGACGACAAAATATAAATATAAATTCGCGTTATTTTAATCGCATCGTGACTATTTCAACCTTTTTAATATGACGGAGGTGTGGTAGTTCCTCAAGAATGACACTTGTAGGAACGGCGCTCAATTTAGGACTGGAAATGAAAATTTATTTTCAAGTGCTGACGTTGTTCATAAATCCTCAAATTTGGTTATTTCACGTTGTAGTTTTGCTGACGACGGCAAAGAAATGGACAAAAGTGAAAAACCCACGTGCAGGGCGTGCAAAGCTATTTTTTTTGCCCACTAAATATGCAAATTCTTGACGTTCTCGTTGCCGTCGCCGTTGTCGTTGCCTAAGGTTCTTAATAGGGAATTTAAGAGACGATGACGGCTACGACTACGACAACGCAACAAAACAATAATATCATTGGTTAAAAGAGCATAAATAATCGTGCTGCACGTGCAGCACGGATTTTAGCAAGTATGTTTGCGGTCCTCTGCATAACGACGACGTGAAATCACCAAATTTGAAGTTTTGACGACAACGTAAGCATGCAACAGAGAATCCTTCATTCTCTATTTTAAATTTGAAACCGCTCGTACCGATTTATTTTTAGGATACTTTACCCATATTGTACGACGCGAACTAAACTGAATAATCGCGAAAGACTTACGATAGAGCCAAGTTATATTTTGAGGTGACGTTTTCGTCGACCGTCGCCGTCGTAAATCTTAAATTCCCTAATGTGTCTTGAAGGACGCCAGCGCCTGAAGATAGATTTCCAATTTCTCTCTGTGACTCCGCAACGTTCATAACGATAGTGAACATGACGACGCCAGATTCCTTGTAGGAGAACATTCCTAAACGCATTTGCATTATTGAAGAAATTGGTCCAAGTCGGAAAACGTATGAGAGCTGGTGCCTCTACCCCAGCTCTTAGGCGTTTTTCGCCGGCGTCCAATGTTCGCCAGGGGCGGATGTTGGATAAATAATGATCGGTTTGCAAAACAACGAAAACGTTTCGAGGGGGTTCCGGGTGCATGCTCCCCCTGGAATATTTTATTTTATTTTAACTCTATAAATCCCCTTTCGGGTGTTTCTGACCGATTTCCGTAAAACGGTTGAAACCGGTATGGATCCGCCCCTGTTCGTTTTTTTACTTTCTCGACTATCTGGGAGCCTCGAACGGGCAGGCAACAAAATTGTATATGTGCTTTCATCTGTATCTAAATCTAAAACTCCAGTCGTTTCATCCGCGAGGTGCACTACTCTAATTTCAGCGTTTATTTATTCAGGCGCGTGATTGGATTACCATCACGTCTCCATTCATGTCCCGGGAAAAGACATACCTAGCCATCGTGAGCAGTGACCAAAGTCCAAGTATTTACGCATGGGACAGATATTACTCCAAAAAGTTTGCTAAAGTACAGGACATTCCGTCTGAAAGAACACGAGATATGGTGTTCTTTAACATGGGAGAGACCGTCTACTTGGCTGTTGCATCGCATCGAAGTACAGATATTTATCAAGGATCATAGACGAAACAAGGGGGAAGACGTAGTTGCATTTTAACAGTGCGAGGAAACTTCAGATTGATCGCACGAACACAGATGCAAAACGCCACATCGTGCCGTTTTGGCGCTTTGGGCGCTGATTGTTTTGACGGAGAATATCCCATGGTTAGCGTTTTACCGCGGGAAAATGGAACGATAAAACGCGGGAAACTGTGAAATTACATCTTAACCTTAGGTTGTGAAATAATAAAGCCTCGATACAATATTTTCATCTCACATCGAACTGCTTTATCAAACACAATCATTTCGTGTAAAGATCCTAATTAAGGATGATGTGATTACTTTTTCTTTATTCCTTTGTCTGTCCAAATCAAGGGGAAGACTGAAGATGTTACATATATAGCAGGTTATTTCATAAATTCATAATATATACGAAAAATACATAGATTTCATTTGTTCCTTTTTGGGAGGGTGGAGTGGGGAGGGAGGAGGTCTCGCAGCATGCTCACTGAGACGTGCGACGATCAGTTTTTTAATTTTTTTCCCGGGCATAAATCGTGGGTTTTAGTTGGTACAGGTTGTATTATATTGTGATATTGCACGTCTTTGTCCAAAGATCTAAGTAGAGCTCGAACTTTGTATTAATTAATTCTCGTAGCCTAAGCGACCTTAGAAACTTGAAGAACTTTTCTTTGGTGCAGTGAACTGAAGAGGAAGCTTTCACAATTGATCGAGATGCGAAAAGAAGGAAGCCTTGAGTTCATAACTAGCTGGCTGTTTCAGCCTTGCTAGTATACTGATTAGAGTTTTAGCAGTTAACGTCGAAGAGGTGTGGCCAGTATCGTGTGGCTGAAACGCGTAGGTTATCGTTAAATAACGAGAACATTTCTCTCATACTCTATGACAAATCAAGGAAAAAACGACTGAATTACAGTGAAGAATTGTTTGCCTTCAAACGCAGTATCTTCACTAAAGTTCACGACCTTAACTTTGTCCTCCTGGGGCCGGTTGCATGCTTGAAGCCTGGTTAACGTTTTGTACCCTCGGTTAAGAGGTATAAAAAAAACACGATTTCCACGGTATTTAATGCTGGTTTGCGCTAATCATGCTTTAAGCAACCAGGGCCTGGACATACGTTTTTCATTTCTTAACTTGCATATAAGACTAAAGAAAGGGTCACAAAATAATAAAAATAAAATACCATCTACTGAGATTGTATGTGGTCTAAAAATTGTTGGGGACGTTTAAGTTCGTGTGTTCAAGTTCGTGTTTCGAGTGCCAGTGGGAGTGTTGGAAAGATCAATTTGCCTATTGAAGAAAAGACTATTTCGTGATTTTTATTAAGGGTTTCTCGATAAGGAATCCACCATTTTGGATTTGAGCGCAAAAGAATACTTGTGCCACCATATACCGAAAAAGCAAAGACAGCCGTAACGAGCCATAAAATCCAACGTGATGACGCGCAGGAAATCTGAATACGAAATTAAGTGGAAATTAAATCTAATAATTACTAAATAATTAAAAATGAAATGAAAATGCAAAGGAGAAGAAAGTGCGGCCACATCAACATTTAATAACGAAATTCTCCGTGTTGATCTCGGCGAAAACAAAGCAATTTGTGTTTTCATCCAAGCGTTTTGCGTATATATTGTTTTCAATAGCCACTGTAAAATGGTTGAAAATGACGACGGAGACTTTGAAAACGGTTTCATAACTGGGAACTTCTCAAAATGCAGCGCTTTGAAAACGCTAAAAGTCTTGGCATTGACAGGCGAAAACGGACCCTCATCGTTTTCGAGTGCCGAGGTGTGGATCGGTGAAAGCGGTAGGAACCGCTTTTGAAGATGAAAAATATTTTCTTTCGTTTTCGCCGAGATGAAAACCGCCGCGAGATTTTTATTCGCGTTAGTGTGGAACTGGAAGTTCAGAACACATCGCTCGGTTTTGAAAAAGCAGTTGGTTACCTTTAAAACCTTTTTTTAAATGTAGTTTCGGTCAATGTACGTAGAGTACAGAGTTGAAATTTAAAGAAACACAACAAGGGAAAAGTGGGGAAGACAGTAAAACTAATACCACGCCCTTGTCCATTGTGGAAACAATGGACAAGAACTTTAGGGAACTTTAGAAAACCCACCAGTACGATTATGTCAAAACAGTTTATTTTTTTGGAAAGGGTGACATACCGGAATGTGGTTGGAAATGATTGGAACTAATTGTTGAGCGCTTTCGTGTAGAAAGGTGGACACCATATGAAAAAGCTGGTGTTACTTCGTATTGCGGTGCTCCTGCTTGCTCGTTGTCAGATTGAAAGAACAACGAAAGCATCCATTGACTCTACTGCATACTCCAACTTTCACTAAACGTGCTGTTGTGGATTAGATAGTATACCCGCCGTTCGCGGGAAGCTGAATACAATTGCACTTCGACAGGAATTTTCAAAGGTTGTTTGACTTGACTTTCAACAATAGTCACCAAGGAATCTGTGCCTGGAAAATAGTAGCCTTAAATGACCTTAAAATAGAAAAGCGATTTAAACCGCTTCCAGCTCCTCTGAGTTTGCAAAAACTTCGTACTTCGAGCTTTCGGACGCCACCGCAGATCATTACTTTATGCAGCAGCGGCCACGTTCCAGCTTTCATTACCCACAAGGCCTTCGTCTGGACATGGAATCACCGACTGCGTCCCCTTCTGAGGGGGGTCTGGGGTCTTCTCCATCAACTAGATTCTCGTCTTTTTCTTGACTTAACCGTTACTGACCCAAATAAAGCCTCTTAACTGTGTTTAGATTAGATAACGCTTGGCAAACGTTACGGAAATTTGTTTTCATTTTCATTCCAGGTTTTGTTGGTATATAGTGTGGCGTCTCCACCAACGATTTTCTTTTTTTTTGTAATCAGTACATCTCCCACTAAAGTGGATAGGTGAAAACGGAGTCTTCTGAAACCGATCTGATGACGCAAAAGGCATTTTTGGTGAATGCGACAGACTGAAGAGCATAGATGCGTATGCATGAGGCTTACGAATTTGTCACCACAAGCTATTCCAATAGAATATTTCTCATCTGAAACAGTTTTTATTAAGTCAAAATTATATCCACAGCTGAAAAGTAGCTTTTTGAATAAATTATACATGGCGTTCTGAGCCTTCAAATTTTACCTAAATGCAGCTATTTCCGAGTTCATGTCTGCCTCCTCTTCCAAGCGAGTCTCAGTGCGAAGTTTTTATGATGGTAATTAGTTCTATATGTAACAAAAACTACGCAATTCGACTCGCTTTGAAGAGGCCGGCAGACATGAACTCGTAAATGACCTATTCATTTTGCGTTGGCTCGAAAATTTTATACAATAAAGTACCCGCTACGGGTCGCCAATTGGTTATGTCAACAATGTTAACTTGAACTTTGTATTACCTCTAATACTAATACGTTTGGGCTCAATGTGCTACTATTCGTTGTAGAAATTTTAATACTTTTTCTTCAACACGAATACGCACTATAAAAGGAGCGGTACCTAAGGCACATGCGATAATCTGTCAATCAACCGTGGACGCAATGATAAAGTCCCCAACGGGAATATGTCCGTAGTACTTTAGAAGATGTTATCTGTCGTTCTTGTTTTAAAATCCCCAGTCATTGCTGGCGCCCTGTCGATGTCGCTGTTTGTTGATCGCCATCTTGGATTACCAGTCGTGCTTGAATGGATTCGAAAAAAAGCAGAGCGTGGAGCACCCTGCCAGCAGAGCCTTTCTTAGCTCCTCGAGAAAGAAAGGACTCTGCAAAAATCGTGTAAATTCTTTATTGAATATGCGCAAGGCGTTGCTTGGAGACAGTTTCAAACCCAGGCCAAGTCTCGATCGCACTCCTAGACGCCATATTGATTTCCGTAATGAAGGCTCGAAAATTTGACGCGCGCGCTGCCGAAACCGGTTTGACTAACCCAGAAACTTGGGACACGATTTCTGCAGAGCCCTCTGGTGAGTTTTAAAAAGTCTCTGCTCGCAGGGTGAGCATGAAACAAGCCCCTTTATAGTGCATCTTCGTTTTTAAACCTTGCCCCCAAATCATGTTGGCGCGAGAATTCGTTCTCGGTGAAAACTGCCAAACGAACTTTCGCGCAATCTCGTTCCCATGGCTTTTCACCGCCGAGAGTAGGACGGTGGTGAAAAGCGTTGGGGACGAGGTTGACTTTAGCTAGAACTGGGGAGTTCGATCTGTTTAGCCAATAAAGGAAACGTTATTGTCTCCAAGAAACTAAAAAACAAGCCATCTAACGCCGTTTCATGGCAGTTGCTGGTTAAGTCTGTCAACTTGGATTTACATAATAGTTAGACTTTTCTTGGTCAATTCTCCAAAGCAATTTTATGATACCATTGTGGTTTGAATTCAAGGAGTTTCGAACACAATGATATTCACGGTCCCTTTTTATACAATTAACCAAGATTAACCGTAGACTTACCTAACAAACTTAGAACCAAAAAAATCCTGTCCGAAATTATTCGGGAAAATAACGCAAAGACTGCTGTCTTTTCGTCTTTAACAACGATGATTTTTTTTCTCTTTCTATCACAAACACCACACCCTCCCAGGAATTCGTGGCAACTGCAAGTACCGCAAGAAATTTAGATACGACGAAGACAATGACAACGCGAACACCATTTCAAAAAACAAATCCGCGTTTTTAAAATAATTTCAAAGAGTGAATACGGTCTTGGTCCAGCACAGTAACAAATGGACTTATTTTTAGAAACACTTTACGGGCGAAAACAAAAGGCCGCCACTTTAACAGATCAGATGTAGCCATGCCCCGTATGACTGCCTCTGCCATGTTTTTTAGGGACATGACAACTAATTTTTGCGAAAAGGGGTATTCTACAAATAGACTCCTTTGTATCTGTGCTTGGGAGCCCACCAGGGCTATTTTTACGTTGTTGCGACGGCAAATAAATGCTTTGAGACGTAAATGCATGTGCAGAGAGTGTAAATCCGATATTTTTTTTTCTCATTGTATGTGACGAGGTGGGTGTTTTGAGGAAGAGTTTCCATAATTTTGGACAGGATTATTGTTCTCAAAACTGTAACGACAAAAACATAGTAACGGTTCGGTAACGGTATGTTTACGATTGACTATTTCCTGGTCACCTCAGCCTCCTTTCCAGGACGAGACCACGTGCAAACATTAGTTTTACTAAACGTATCAATTACTTCCAACGATTGAAGCCGCTTGCCCGGGGCGAAAGATCATCGCCTGAAAAACATGTTAAAGTGCAATGATCTTCTGCTTCCAATATCTGATTTTCAAATAAACTCCATCAACGGAAACTACGAAAGACGTTACCATGAGGTTCGCAGTAAATTTAAAAACCCTTTCGTGCAAAATTGCATAGAAATTGCCCATTATACCGCTTTCTTCCACAGATGACTGAGATACATTTTGAACACTATTGTTTAATTTATATCGATCTCGAATAAACCAGTCAGAACTCACAGCAAACTGGTGTGCCTGTGGCAAGCTCTAAGCGCGCAAAAAACGCTCGCAGAAGAGGCGCGTTTTTCTCGGAAGTCCCGAAACTTTCGGCTCTCACAATTCCCTATGTATCTTGTGAACGGAGAGGTTTTAAGTCAAACAAACTTCACGATGATTTTGATTTTTGTTATCTTGAAAGCACATCAAAAGATGAGCCTATCAAAACAAATGAATCAGGCAGTTCCGCAAATGGCTTTTCGAGCCCGAAACGTTTACGGGACTTTCGTCAAATGGGCCCAGATCACGAGAGCTCGAGGTATTTGTCCTGGTTAATTGACAAAGTGACGAATGACTTTTCAGTCTTAAGGGTAGTGTAGAAACAAAACCAAAAAAATCATCAAACTTCACCGCTCAAGCAGCAAAACGACCGTCCACCCAAGCTTCAACAGTTATTCTGGACTGTTCAAAGTTGACCAAAGAATTTCCACTGAGACAGTCATCCATGAGGGCGCAATTGACGATGACCACTTTTCAAGACATCCTCCAGCCGAGACACCTGCACTTTAGACGCACGATTCGGTCATAACATTTTCTCTGCTGTTCATTCTACTCTTGGCTGTGTTCTGGTCATGCATCCGTGGTAACGCATTGTATGGCGAACTTGTTGATCTGTCTGAAAGACAAGAAGAAAACCCGCATGTTAAGTAACTAGAACCATGGCCCGTCTCACAGCCTTTGTTGTGTAAAAGAACCCAATCGCGAGGAGTAGGGTACGGCGTTGTGGTGCCCCTCCCCCATCATGCGGTCGACCCAGCTGGATTAGGTGCAGGGGCTTCCGAGCGATCACAAAAGAGACAGCCGGAAGTTGGGTTACGAAATCTTTAATGTAGAACTCACTGTATCTTTGTAGCTTGCATTGCGGATGAAGGAAGGTGAAGGAGAAGGGAGAGTGCAAGAGTGCCACAAAAGGATAGCCTTCGTTTTCTCGTCCGCCCGAAAATCGGTCGCCCGGAGTCTCCATTCGCGATTGGAGGACTGTAAGAAACACTTACAATAAAGGACATGTTAAAGTCTGCATACGAGCCAAGTGGCCCATCAGGCCGGAGCTTATCCCGGTTTCCATGGCATGAAGCGACTAGGAGTATTTCTACTCCCCCCTGGATGGGATGCCAGTCCATCGCAGGGTTACCCCCAGCATTTCATTTCGGTGGAGAGAGGCACCGTGGGAGTAAAGTGTCTTGCGCAAGAACACAACACAATGTTCCCGGCCAGGACCCGAACCCGGACCGTTCGCTCCGGAGTCGAGCACACTGACCATGAGGTGACCCCATCTTTTTTTTAGATTTTTTAAATGTCCTGTGTA
>OX421452.1:12347484-12359984 GCA_949126865.1 Montipora capitata | reverse complement strand
GGAGCCCTACTCCATGGAGTACCCTATGGAGTACCCAAATGGAGTACCCTAAAAATACTATTTCGAATGAGTACTGTTGAGTGCTTACTTAAGCCTCAACACCCATTTTAAACAGCATTGTTCAACAGTATTTAAGTCTAAGCACCCATTTTAAAAAGGTTAGCTTACATGAAGTAATCGGCCATCACAACAATAATCGAAAGCCAACCTTTTTAAAATGGGTGCTTAGACTTAAATACTGTTGAACAATGCTGTTTAAAATGGGTGTTGAGGCTTAAGTAAGCACTATTTGACATGCTGCTTACACATGGATCAACAGTACTCATTCAAAATAGTATTTTTAGGGTACTCCATTTGGGTACTCCCATCCCCATGAGTAACGATAACACTGAACTTCTATGCTAAAAATTTCACTCCCATAAATAGTTTTATGTGTCTAATAATAATATATAATAACCGGAGGAAAGAGGACAAAAATGCAACAGACTTTTCTTTTGCTTCCTTCCACATTGTTTCCATACCGGTAATTTTTGATAGTTTAACAGTTCAGCCCACAACATAGAGCCACTGATTTGGTTAGAGTTGTCTGAAATAGCAATAGTTGCATGAGGATGTTCTGCATGAAGTTGAAGATCTTTCAGCTTGCCTCGAATCAGATAGAAGTTGAAACTATTAAATCATTATTAAAATAAAAGTTCTTGTATTCTTCAGTTTATGGATGAGAGAATAAATAGCATAAAATAGGCAAAAAATCTAACAAAATCACATATCACAAAAGGCGTAGGATAGAACTGTGAGATATATAATTTTTACACTGTAAAACTAACCCATGTACAACTAAAGCACGGGCTAGATCTATAAGTTTCATTCAGTCATTTGAATATACATACTTAAATAGCTAAAAGTACTGATAAATTTTTTGTCGCTAACAAAGGAATAACGGCTAACTGGGCCAATTTGCTTAGATAAAGCCGCAGGCCATTTATTACCCAGCATGAAAAACAAAGGAATATCACGCTTCGTTTAACATATCTCATTTTGAGCCATTCCCACAAACAAAACTGAATTAAAATATTTTGAATTCTTTGTGCTTCCGTTCAGATGGTTAAAAGCACAAACTCTTCACTTGAAATGAATGACAACAGAAAAATATTTTTGGGAACTCCAGTTACAAACAATGATGGGACGAACTGTTTGCGAAATTTCCTCGCGAAAAATTCTTGCCTAATATCGACCGAAATAAAATAAATTCTGGTTGATCAAATTAAGCTATTAAGCTTAGTTCAACATCCTCTTTCCAGTTGTACAGAAAGCACAGGAACTAGAATATTAACTAAACAGCTCATCCAACTGTACTTCAGAGGAAAGGATAAAATTAAAGATGTGTTGGTTCGAGAGGCGCATGAATGGATGACGCGCGATAAATATAACTACAAAGACTCGAAACTTCTTCAAGCGAATTTCGTGTACTTCGTAAACGCAACCAAAGGTCAAAACGTCGAGATTTAGTCTGACTAGAATGCCATATCAATGAACTTGCTACAAATTGATAAAACAATGAACTAGTAAAAAGAAAAACATGCTTATGTTGAAATCAAAAAAATTGTTCGTATTGCATGACACTCGAGAAGGTAATTTGATCAGCACTCTTAAGGTGTCTACTAGCTTACCTTGTTTGCTTTGTATTTTCGCTTGGTTGCTCGGTTCAAATCCTCGTGAATCTTGTCCAACAGCCAAAGGAAAAATTCTTGTGCATCGTGCTGAGCGTATCCGCGGTACTGAACGCCATATTTTCCCACGATCCACTTGAAATCGCTGCTAATTTGAGAATTGTACTGACTCGACCATAAGCTCTTGAGCAAAAGCGCTAGCCTTTCCGTCACTTCTCCGCGAGTTCCAAACTTCTTTGTTTGGCCTTTGCGAAGTTTTAAGTCTTGTTTATACTGATCCATGACGAAATACTCCGCAAGCAAGTCAGTGTGAGCGAGGCATTGGATAATAGCGTTCATAAAGCAAGTATTTCCATGATTTTTCAGACCAGATACATTAAGAACCTCTGCCGATCTACTTCTCTGGATCCTGGAAGAAATTTCTTCGCTGGTGTCGATACTTTTTTTCTTGTACGAGGCGTTTTCTTCGATTGTACCGATCGAGGAGGTCGAGTAGGCCGAGTTCGTGTGAAACTTGACCGACGATACTCGAATCAGTCTTTGGACTATATTTGAAAACGATTTCATGGACGGTCTCCGCACCAACTTTCTGCCTCCAACAAAGTCCCCTGAGCCAAATCTAAAACTCTTTTTCTTCGTCATAAATTGTCGGGAGCTTTTGGACCTCTCCAACGCCTCGTCCTCATCGTTGCCTTCACGAGCACTGTGACCTCCATGGAGTTCACCAACACTTGCGGATCGACTATGGAACATTTGTACTTTCACAAGGAGCCTGTATCAACGCAAATCTATAGCTCATATAACGTTTCGTACAATCTTAAACCTTCTAAACTCGGTTTTTTTGCTGTGCTAAAAGTTGCAAACTTATCCAAAACTGTTTTTCCGCTTGAAACATTTTACGACAGTGACCCAGAAAAACATGTACAAGGTATGCTTACGAGCATGCGTAAACTGACATCACTAGGAAGCTTGGAGGCGTTACTACGCTCTGCGGTCACATGTTAAACAGTCCGCAGTCATATCTAATTATTAAAGTGGTACTACGACCAAAAAAAAAATTTGTTTTTCCTTTGGATTTCAAAACTATGTTAACTAAACACTAACTCACCCAAGTTTTAAGTTCTGATTTTAAAAAGACACCTGTTTATTTTAGCTGGAATTTTCTTATTTATTGGTCCGCCATTACTAACTTTAAAATCTTGAGAGAGCTGGGTCGAGGAGAAAATGACGTCACACACTCACTAGTTTAAGAATGCAATGCGTGTGTATGCGGCCTAATTAATATGCAGCACGGGAGTTTCGGGCTTTCAGACTTTTCAACCCGTGTTTTGCATATATAATAAATTGCGTTTACACGCTGAGATTTTAAACTAGTGAGTAAATGACGTCATTTTCTCTAGATCCAACCCTCTGAGGTCCAATCGGCCAGTTTTGAACGTGAGTAATGGCGGACCATGAAATCCAAAACCTACACTCAAAATAAACAGCCTTTGGATAAAACTCAAAGCTCAAAATTTTGCCAGTTAGGTGTTAAGCGAACACGCTTTCAAAATCAGAAGAAAAAAAGGAAATGATTTTTTGATCATAGTACCACTTTAAATGACAAAGAGAAAAAGAGAGAGAAAAGAGGTCATAAGATGAAATAAGACCTTTCAATTTAACAGCTACTACCCCTTCTTACAATGAAACGTTTCCATCATGGGAGAATTCGGGGAAAAAATAATGGAGTGCAGGTGTAGTCACAAAACAATCTTAATCAGGCCCTAAACAGAGCTTCCGGATTTTTCAAACTGAAGTCAGACAGAAGTTAAACAACAGATTGCCATCAATGACATAAATAGATTTTCCATGTTATTCTGAATTCAGACCAGCCGTCCCGGGCTCTGTGGAAGATTAAAATGTGTCAAAGTAAATATTTTGCGCAAGAGCCTTGATTGCCGACTTGATTATTGTCCACTGTTGCTTGCTTATAAACTCTAAAATGTGACAAGCGAACTTTAACAATTCAAACTGACGCCGCGCGAGGAACAGAAAAAAACACTACTCCGATCACTTAAAGATGGAAATGTCCTCCCAACCAAAATTTAGTGTATTTACCAAAACGAAAAGCTGTTCGCATTTTATATCTTCCGAGATCTGGTATTTCCCTCCACCCTAGGGAACGACAATCAAGAAAGAATAAACACAAACACTTTTTTTGCTTGAAGAGCTTTAATTACCTTCTGCTCTTGATGCTGTTCAGCAAGCAACAATCAATTATGGGTGTCTGAATGCATCCCAAAAGAGTGTCTTCTTTAAAAAAAATCATGAAGCAATCATTAAGATTGTAAATAGCTCAAATATCACAACTTGCTGAACACAGATCGGCTTGACTCTAAAGATAAACTTCCGCTTAAGTTTTGGACCAACAGTACCTCTACGGGCCACACACGTACTCACCTTAGCGGTCCAAACTGAGAGAGTTAGACAACAGAGTGGAGTAAAATACTTTTAAAATCTTTCCGGTCTGTTAATAAGACATTAATTCAGCTGTACGACGGGGCTATTATGCATAACTAATTGAGCGTCGTTCCTACCAGTGTCATTTTCGAGGAACTACCACACCCCCGTCATATTAAAAACTGGACAAAAGTGAAAAACACACGTGCAGGGCGTGCAAAGCTATTGCTTTTGCCCACTAAATATGAAAATTTGTGACGTTCTCGTTGCCGCGAAAGGGAGTCCATATCCGCTCGCGGATTTGGACCGGGGGAGTTTCGTTTTTTCGATTTTTCATTTCTTGCATGTCAGCTTAGATTAATTTAAAACGTTTGTCTTTCAAATTTAAAAAAATTCTGAAGGTGACAAAAAAAAAAATAGAGACATTGAAAGCAAAAAAAGATTTTTCTGAACAACTGACCAACAGATTTTGTTGAATTTCAAATATTTTAGAGATTATTTCTAACCTTATCTGGTAACCCTGGAAGGGAAGAATTCAACGTCCAGTTTTTTCAAAAAAGACAATGTAAATTAGCTTGATTTTAAGGCTCAAAGAAATGCCTCATACCGTTGCCATGGTAACGTTATTTTGGAGGAAAATGCATGTTATGTGAGAAATCTATGATGGATAATTAATACCCTCGCCAAATTTCGTCTTGCATGATCACCCAAACTGTATCTAAGGACAGAATATGTTTATTTGTTTGAAAAAAGGAGAAACTATTCGAGCCACCTTAATAAGCCATTTCCGAGTTCAAGTCTGCCTCCCCTTCAAAACGAGTCTAAGTGCGAAGTTTTTCTTATGAAAATTAGTTTTCATTAATATGTAAAGTAGAACTAATTACCATCACAAAAACTTCGCACTTAGACTCGCTTTGAAGAGGAGGCAGACATGAACTCGGAAATGGCCGATTAAGCTCCCTTATCGGGAGTTTTAGCAACGACGACGGCAACGGGCAACGATAACGTCGGTGTTAAATGTGAATCCGCGTTATTTTTAACGCAATAAAGGTGTGGCAAACCCTCAAGTACGAAACTAGTATGAACGGCGCTCAATTTACGGGAGAAAATGAAAATTTATCCTCAAGCGATGACGTTCTCCCTAGAACCTCAAATTTGGTCATTTCACGTTGACGTTGTTTTTGCTGATGATGGCAAACTGAACCGTGAAAATGAAGATGCACGTGCAGAGCGTTCAAAGCTATTGCTTTTGCTCACTAAATATGCAAATTTGTGACGTTCTCGTTGCCGTTGCTAAAGCTCCCTAATAAGCACATAATGCAGACGAGATGTGAAACTTTACCTTACGATCATCATCAAAGGAGAGGTTGGATCAATTAATTTGCGCTTGTCAAGTAGCTTTGTAAAAGAAGGTGAGTGAATTTTAAATGATCTTTTTTCCTTGGGTTTACTTCCTTTCGATAATTTGGAGTAACAATTTATTGACGGGACCGGTTTTGCAAAGTTGAAAGGTGAAATTAGTGGAACTCCATGCCCTCTTCTTTGCAAACAGTGTTCGAGTTGTTTAATCAAATATCCCTTTGCAAAAGAAAAGACAATTCCGCAAAAGCGGTCAATTTTTCTGAAGTTGAAGAATAACAGTTACAACGAACGCCTTAATCATAAAAGTGTTGGAAAACAGGAAGTTAGAAATACAGTTCAAGACAACATAAAACGTTCAACAATAGCTTTAATTTTGAATAAATAAATACAAAATTCGCAAAGCAGAATTTTACAACTTTTGTTGCAACTTTAAACATACATGAAAATCCTTTTTAGATCAATAATGAATTCAAATAATTACGTTAATGTCCTTGGATCTCCAAAGATAAAATTAACTTCAAAGACAACTCATGTAAAAATAAGTTGATCACCTTTAAAAATTCAAAATGAGTGTCTTGAAAATACAAGAGAGAGCTAACAGCAGAGTGCCATTTGCTCACATGACCACAATTAAGCAACCATCTTTGATTTTTAATCACAGGGTAATTAAATGGGCCAAGCTTGTTAACCAAAAAGAGAATAAAAGAGAAATCTTGTTTAAGACATCAAAATGGCCTCTGTGTGATCGTGTAAGAACAAATGATTGAAACAGAAGAATCCTTTGCTATAAAAATCGACTTCAATTATCAAAAGAACATTGATAACTTCTAACATAGCTGTTATGTCTTTCTTTTATACATGCACCCCAGCAACAAATGCTGCAGCTTCAATGACAACATAATCAATTGCTTTGTTAAGCAAAAAAAATTAATGAAAAGTGTTAAATCACTTCACATAATTAATTATTAGTATTCAATCTGAAACCTCTTAAAGTTTGGTCGTAGGTAATTTCTTACATGGCACCCTCATTACTTTTATAGTAAGAATTATAATTATATAAGCACCCAAGAAATGCCATGTGAGCTTTCGTGTGAAGACATGATAAGGATCACTGTTGCTATGGTTACAAAACAAAAGTCATTCCTTTTGATATTAAAGTGAAATGATTTAGTATTTCATTGGTCTTGAAAAATATTTTCCCACACGTCAAGAGAAGTTTCGTATCCCCACACGGCCATGTTATATACCCTCTATTTATCCATCAACACAGATGAATTCCCAGAAGTTGACCAGAAAGTACATTTGACCATATAAACAAAACCACCTGAAATATTTTGAATCATTATCAGTGAGCAACCGGCTATCATTAAAACCTCTTATAACTGTCATTATTATAATACTACAGTGCTGGAAATAATTTTTCTTTATTCACAGGACATATGTCCTTTCAAATCTTCATTTTGGTCGGACATTTGAGAAATTGGACCGGACATAATTTATTGACTGACAACACCTTGAAGAAGATAACTCAAGATGTGCTGGTGAGATGTTCGGTCATTGTGTCCGATCATAATGTGAAATTGGCCGGACATTTTCAAAATTTGGTCGGACAATGTCCGATGACCGACTGTTATTTCCAGCACTGTACTAGCTCCGTGAGTGGGTAAGATGAACCAATTCCCTCGCTGTGATTGGCTACATGAGTAGGCAGGATGGCGCTATCTTGCCCCCTCAGGATTTCTCGCTTGGTCCCGCAAGATCAAAGGTCATTTCTTGGTGTTTTATCCCATATAATAAATCCTTTATTGACCAAGATTGTTCATTCAAGATGGTTCGATGTTGGCAAAGTTCTTTTTTTGCATGTTTATGAACCAAGACGAACACGCCAAAAAGAGAACTTGGCCAATATCCAGCCATCTTGACCAAACAAGCTTGGACAATAACCCATAACTGTCAATATTAACCTGAGCACAGGATTGCTGAAAATCACAACGAATTTCAATTGCACATCATTAACTTGAAATTACTTTGTATTTTCTAGTTAAGAGTCAAAAAGTGAGTTTACAGTTCACAGTGAATAAATTAAAGGAATAGTACAAGTTGCCCATTATTAGGACAACCTGAATTACTCATGTACCAATGGATTTCTATTACAGAGGCTCTGAACTGCCATATATAAATTTACACTTTGTCTACAGAGAAAACCAGGACCAGACCAATTTTTTTTATTGTTTACACAGCCAACAATTTGGTTTGGCTCATCATAAAATTGGCCTTAAAGGCCCTTTTCTTTGGCATTCTGTTTACACTGCCGATTTTCAGAGTCCGGACCAGATGTTTAATTGAGTTGGAGTAGAGAAACGTTTACACAGTGCCCTTGAACTGCAAAAAGGGGTGCGGACTCAGTTTTTTCCAGTACTGGGGTAATAGTCACCTCTGGCCCCAAAACCCCCAAAAAAGTGGGTCCAAACAGATAGCTACATGGCAAGGATTTATGGTTCATATCTACATTTTAATGGGTCTGGACCTGGTTTTTTTTTTCTGTAGTGTAATGAGTCTCGATTTACAGAACAACTACCATGAGAGGAAAAAGTTCCCTCAACACCTTTTTAAGCCACCTGGAAACTTCACAAGGAGGGCTGGTGGAGTAGGGATATTTTTCCCAACTATATAAATCTCTAAGCACCAGTGTTTTAACTGGCCAAAGGATAACCAGAATCCTGTTCATCACTATCTTGAGTACAATTTCATTTGTGCCTGAAGATCATCCATTGTTGTAACACCAAACTTGTCCTTGTCCGTCTCAAGCAGCTTGAAAATTTCCTCAAGCTGCTTTTGTTGTGTCCTGCAAGTATTCACAACACACAAAAAATGTTTTAATATAATGACTTCAATAACGAAAGAAACTGGCCAATCAAGGGCTTTTAGAGTGACAAGCTCTCTGTACTCCTGCTGCTACAACCTGATTGATAATAAATTAAGAATGCTCAATTTTAGGGTTTTCAACAGGTAACAGTGGGGGTGGTCCTTTCAGTATGAAAATGCTTTAATATTTGACTAATACTATTGTCAACCAATTTTTTAAGGGTGTCTGTGATTCCCAACTGTTGCCATGGCAACGATTTAGCACTGCCCAAAATCCCTCTAAAATTTAGTTTTTCTAAAATATATTCTTTAAAACTAATTTGGTGACCAAGTATTAAAATAATTAATAGAAATTATTTCAATTTTTTGGGGTGGAATTTTGAAAACACCATTAAACAGAGGATATTACATGGCTGCACGGAGATATAAAATTTCTCTTTGAGTGTTGAAAAATATTTCACGAGTGAGAGCAGCGAATTAGTGAAATATTATTCAACATGAGAAAAGAAATTTTGTATTTCCAACCTGCCATGTAATATTCTATTTATTATATAAACACCAATCATTTCACAAAGGCATTGACAAGTGCGATTTTCATATGTAACCATAGCAACAGTGATCTTTTCACATGTGAAAATAACATATTATCTTCACATGTGAAGATAATTATGTTTTCGCTTATTTCATTGGTATTTATATAATAATAAACTCTCTAAACTGATGCGAAGTATTGGGAAAATAGTATAACTTGAGTTATTTATGAACAGGCTGTTGGAAGATCAAAAAACTTCCATGCAAATAATTATTTTTTTCAATTTTCTTTGAGACTGTGAAGAAGCAAATCTTACTTGTATGCAAAAAAATGAGAATAGCTCACCAAGTTTCAAGACATAGCTTAACATTTTAAACAAAACTCATTACCAGTTTTCTCAGTTTTTGGCCACATTTTTATTTTCGGCCAAATAAGAACAAAGTATGCTTTTACGATCTTGTGACCGAGTGACTGATTTGATATCTTGACAACTCACTCTCTTTCTTGAGCCAATTCCTCCTTAGTCATTTCATTTTCAATCTCACTAATACCAAGCCGTGAAGATTTGTAGTATGTTTGGATGTTGGAGGCATCCTTTACATTCATTTCTTTAATCTTGTTCTTCTGGTAGACCTCTGTTATTGGCTGTTCAGCGATCTCTTTTTCGAGGCTCTGTCTTTGATCCTCTGTGAGGCAATGGATATTCTCAGGCTTAATGGTCTCGTCAAGTCTTACTTCATCATCATGGTCCTATTATGGAGGGACAAATAATGTGATTTGTCATTAAAATTACTAACAAAGGATTCAGTTGACTTTATAATTCCCATTGGAATAATAAGATGTATGAAAGTTTCTCTCCTGATGCAGTTTTGTCTTACGTCAAAGGAGTATCAGAGCCTCCTCGCAGCTGCCAACAACAACAAGGCTTTGCATCATCTCCAAGTTCGATAAGTCACTCGGGTGAGACAAGACAACAGGATGCCCTGTGAATGCGGTAAAGTGTACATTGGCAGGACAGGTAGATCTATGCAGGAAAGAATACTGGAACACTAGAGGGATACAAGACTCGCCTGTACCCAGACCTCTTCCATTTCCGAGTATCCCAATAAGACTGGCCACAAACTACTCTGGAACTAGGCAAAGTTTATTGATTATAAGACACTCACACTGGTACACCCAAAGAGTGACTGAAGCTATCCACATAACACTTCTGATGGTGACCCTAGTTAATATTAACAGAGATAATGGAATAGAAATTCCTGAAAAGTGGATAACAGCAATCAAGAAACGTGACTACAGGAGATGGGTATGTCAATGAATTGCTGAGGGAACAATTTTGAAGATCTTTTGGGAAATTAGTCAAAGGAAAAATAAGGAAAAAGTCCATCTACCACAGTTGACCACTGTGAAACATGACATTGTACACACAGTTTTCGCCTAACCAGTCGACCTTATCATCTGAAGACCAGCAGTAATTAAGTGGTTGAAATGTCATAACCAGCAACCCAAGTGACTATGTTACGAGAGAAATGATCATACGTTTATTTGCCATCACTATGACCAATAATCATCTTTTACAATATTTCCAAGTGCAATGAATGCAGGCCATAAAAACAACCGATGTGGCATGGACTAGAATATGAGGTAAGAAAAACATCAAAATTATCTCTCTGAAGTAATCGGAAGTGCAGGAGAAAACTAGCTGAAGTCAAGCGGAATATTCAGCTGCCACAAATGATTAAAATGCTTGAAAATTCAAAAAATGACTACATCTTATTGGCTTTTTGAAATGGTTGCTTGCAAGGTTCAAATAGTTTGATTGACAAGTTTATTTACAACATGAAAAACTTGTTAGAAAATGTTGCATCAAAGTTCAAATTAAGCAAGCCAGACAGTGAGCTGTGCTGTAGAATACAGCTCACCAAACTAACCAATCATGGCACACAAGTCATACTATCTGAGAGAAACATACCTCTTACTCCTCCGCACTGTAAAATTACGGACCAAGTTCTTTTCCCGCTGATTTATTGCCAAAGCACAAAGCAGACGGGCCATAAATCAAAAATTATGCGAAAAAATGAGGATCTGTAATTTTACAGTACGGACCAATAAAACAAGGTTAGTAAAATCAGCCCCACTGAAAAGGAAACTAGATTAAGTCAAGTGGAAGGCTCAACTGCCACAAATATTGGCGTATCAAAATCTGAAAAACCAAATTCTTATTGGCTGTTTGAAATAGTTGCTCGCAAGATTCAAACAGTTTTACAAGTTTATGTAACAGAAATGACATGAAAAACTTGCAAGAGAATGTTTCATTGAAATTCCAAATTTAGCCACCTGTACTTTAGAATACGGCCCCCTAATTTAGCCAATCACAGCTCACGTACTAGTGTTCTTACCAGAAATTTTTCTCAAGGGATCATATGGCCCATAAACCTCACATTTAGGGGCCATCCCCTGAAGAGGTTGGGCCCTTTCCCAAGGCACAATTTTTTTTCTTCTAAATATTCTAGCTCCCCATGCTTCATCTTCCAAGCATTTTGAAATACACCTAGATCTTTCTTACTACATGTCGATAGCGAAGCAGAATTGTCTTCTACAAGTGGATTGACTTTTGCAGAATCGGTTTCTTGTGACTCCAACCTCGAAACTTAAGGCCTTGAAAAGAACTGCGTCAATCCTTTTTGTTGGAGTTGCGACTCCCCAAGCAAATATTTCTAGAATTGAGCCAGCATTGTGACCACAAACTGGCCTCAGTCTTCTGGCGAATTAAAGATGACTACTGCATTTGATGTCCTGGTTAAACTAATAAGATATAAAATTATATTATTTCCTCTTTCTTTTGGTTCGAAAAAACATTCTAACCATTCATGAACTATTTTTAAAACAAGTATTTTCCAAACATTTCTGCACCCATTGGGGCACACAGTCGTGATTGCTGTGCGCTTATTTCGAATTTTTGTGCGTGAATCCTGCAAGGGCACAGCCTGGTGAGAACACTGGAACTATCCGAGAGATATAATAAAAATATCATCTGTTCTAAGTGTTGACAAACAAATCTTTATTACCCATATTCTTGCAAAAAAAATTGGAGTGCATTTGTCGCCAGCATGAATCATTTTGTTATTATTGTAAAATATATAATCCCATGGGGACGACCTTACATTCTGTTGTGTCCATGTTAGGCTCATATAATAATTTATTATTCATCCTTTAAATTTATGTTGAAACATTTTCTGTTTGATCAATTTTCAATGGTAGGTTGAAATACTAAATTTAGGGATTGCTTTGCCACACTGGGTGATTGGCATTAAAAAATTGTCCTTTATATTTTCACCCAATTCGCATTATGAATTATGTGCATGCATAGGACCAATTAAGTACTTTTCTCAATTGAGAAACTGTTTTTAATTAATGGCCAGTATGTCAATCACAATTATAGTTGAAGATAAAAGAGATAAGAGTGAGCTTGCATAATTTAAAACAATTACCACTCACAAACAAGGTGAAAATCTGCCGGGGAATATATATTGACACCTGTTTTTGCAAAAGACAAGCGATATTTTCGGTTTCTCTATTCATACGGAAATTTGTCGGTTTCGTCCGCGAGGGCGTCGTTAGCGAAATACATT
>OX421452.1:12339984-12342484 GCA_949126865.1 Montipora capitata | reverse complement strand
GTCGGCCTCCGACTCTTACTAAGAAATTGTTCAGGCCGAAGGGTAAACGAAAGTAAAGCATTAACCTTATTTTAGCACTGGTAAAACAACAAACTGTCATGAAACTTTTGAATCAAGCATACCGCATCTTGCAAGCGGTGAAGATTATACATTGATCGAAACTGACATACGGGGAATTTCGACAGTACGCTTCTTACTTAGGACTGTCGTATGAAACTGATCATGCGTCAAGACCTCGGACCATTTGTACGCGCACTACTCCTGAACTTCTTTGAGTCTAATTTACACGAATGAAGGGGTAGTTTCTAAAGAAACTGTGGTGCTGCGTCGGTGGGGAAGTAGTATACAAAAATTTGGTTTTATCAACGGAGTTGATAATGTAAATTGGCCACCGTACAGAGATTCTAAAAGCTGACGTTTCGAGCGTTAGCCCTTCGTCAGAGCGAATCGAGGGATTATGGGTTACGTGTAGTTTTTATAGTAGAGTAGGAGCTACGCTGTTGGTGCCGGGTGAAGGTGTGGCTTGAGCTACTTGCATGCGAAAGTCTTACAAAAAAATGCTCCGTCTAAATCCAATACAACGAAGATGCGCGCAACGCACAGTTAAAAAAGAGAAAAACTAGAAAGAGTCAACTTGATTTAACGCCCTTCCGCGCCACAGGGATCACTTGCAGTGCACAATGTTTTCTATAGAACGCATCAAGGATGAATAACCCCAATTTTAGTCAACTGAGGGGGGTAAATATCTCACAGCTCGGAGAACAAAGTTTTAGATTGTTTTACGAGTCTTAGCGCCATGAGACGAAGATTGATTTGGTAAAGATTAAACTGAAAATTAATTAAAATATCACTTTTTCCAAACGAAAATGTAGAACCACTACTGTTAAGACAGAAAACAGGTTTAAAGGCATTTCGTTGTCCGCCCCAACTCAAGTACTTTCCTCTTCTAGTAGAAAATGACACAAATGGCTTCGTGCACGAATGGTTGTCTATGTGAAGCAACCATCCAAGTTCTTCGAAATGTCTTCTTCTCTGTTTTGCAAGGTGCGCGACAAAAACAAGGACCATTGGGCTGGAACAATCAGATGTCAGTTAATAACAATTGTTTGGGTTTGTCGGTTGAAGAGTTCGAGTGTAATGCTGCTTAGAAAAGCCGGGATAGAGTTGAATCTGTTGAGGTAAGTGTCTATTTGATCTGCTAACTGCGAGGAAAAGTCTGTTGCCAGTAGCATCATGTCGCCTTTGGAACTGCTCTACAAAGATAATAAAATTGTAAAAATTACTTACGACAAAATACTCACAACATATATAATGCTCACATCCTTCCCGTCAAACAGAACGTTCAGCGCCACTCCACATTAAGCTCTTAATGTGGTGGTTAGGTTTTTACAAATTCGGAAGTGAACCTAATCATTACCTTAATACAAGCCAACTCACTGGGCTATTTCTTCTTGTCAATAGGCAACTTTTACGATAGCGTCATTTGACTACAACTACCAGAATTCAGTTTGTTTTTCTTTTCTTATTCAAATTTTGTATCCCCAGAGCTGTAAAAATAACAATAGCTCTAATAGCCCTTAATCACGATACCCACCATGTTGGTTTTCAAAATGGTCATGCAAATTAGTCATGTGTTATGCTGGGGGGGCAAACATTGGAATAAAGGCAAATTGCGGAAAATCGGCACGTCGAAATATTTAATTAACATTGCTAAAAGTACATTTTAGAATTTAGAATTAAGTACCATTTATAATAATATTATATCTTTTGATTGGCTTCTACATTTTGACTTTCTACTTTGTTATCTGCTCATTTTTCACTAAAAAAACATCGTAGTAACTTGTGTAAGCATTCTGTTTTACTACTTAGGTGATAAACATTCAATGAACGTGAAACAAATCATCTGTGCAGCTAAGATGTTCGTTATAACCTCTCAAACTTGTGTTGTTTGCCCCCTCAGAAATGTGTAGCTAATTTGCATGATAAAGGCAAATCCAACATGGCGGCTATCGTGAATAAGGTCTATTAGCACGAGACAAGCAAAACCGGCAGGATTCTGGAACTTGTAGTCCAATGGCGTCATCATGCATGCAAATGTCCTATATGTAGTTGAATTTTGGGCTTAACGGGACACTTCGTGAAGTTTATCATGAAGCACTACCACAAATCTCACTTCGGAAAGGAAAACCGGAACACTCGGAGAAAACCCCTCGGAGCAAGTAGAGAGTAACAAACAAACACACAGACTTTAGAACACCAATTACGTGAATCGAACCCGGGTCACATTGGTGAAAGGGAGTATTCTCGCCAACTCTGGTCCTAACTGATAATCACTGACTTACGAACTTGGTTAGTCGGTTCGTTTTCTCCGATTTTTCGGAGAATTTGCTTTCGCTCGCATGCATGTTCACGATGCAAATAGTATGCGTGAAGACGCAGCTAGCACATAGCTATAAACAACTAGGATCATGAAAGTCAGGTAAATCGGCTCTTCAATTAG
>OX421452.1:12324984-12332484 GCA_949126865.1 Montipora capitata | reverse complement strand
TATTTAATAATAATGATAATAATAATGATAATAATAATAATAATAATAATTTAATAATAATAATAATAATAATAATAATAATAAAGGAATATCTTTATTTACTAATTGCTAAAAAGGGCTTTCACATGACTAAACTATGTTACAACGAATAACTCAAAATAGCTAAAACTAATACTCGGAGAAGAGTAGAGAACTAATAAACTCAACCCACATATGACGCCGCATCTGGGTATCGAACCGGGGCGACATTGGTGGGAGGCGAGTGCTTTCACCACTGCGCCAGCCCTGCTCCCTGCTCCCTGTTCCCTCCCAGATTGTTCACTCAAGACTTCAATACTGCACCGGGGCTTTTTGCTGTCTTCTGTTGTTGCAGGTGGTCAGGATTGAATTGAGACAGTTTGTAGCATAAAAAGGCATGCACAATTCAGAGAATTTGGACGCTTTCCATTTGACAGAACTGACCGGCCATCTGGTAGGACTAACTCTACAACGCCTGCAAATTAACACACTTCGAGGATGATAAATACTCTTCCAGAAGAATGCAAGGGATTATCATGCAAGTGTCCCTTCAAATTGTTGCATTTTGTCTTGCAAACTGACGGGTCTGGCCGACCAGGAAAGCGCCCTTTGAGTTTTGAATTGTACGTAACTTTTTGAACTACATTCAGAATTCTTCAAAGAAAGCAGCATCAAACTATGGCCAATTAAGTGAAGCTATGATCCTCGCAGTTATGAACGCAATTTTAGCAATTGCGTAGGAAAGCCTGAAAAATTCAGGACTTCAACGGGGTTTGAGCCCGTGAGCTCGCGATGCCGGCGCAACGCTCTAACCAACTGAGCAATGAAGCCACTGATTATCAAAACTGGTTGAAGTGCGAACTTTAACTCACTACGATTAGAAATGGATTGCATTTTAAACAGTTCACGACAGAAACGCAAAGGGTTTGAACCGAGTTGTCATATCAAAATTTAATGAAGTAAGATCGCCCGGGCGAGAGTAGGCCTGAGAAGGTCTGTTGCTGGCGACAGTTGGGACTTTAAGATCTAGGACGCTGCAGATGTTGACAAAAACGTCACCGCAAAATATAACTCCGCAACATCGCAAGTCGTTCCCCTTTATTCCATCTCGTGCACATCGTAAAATGCTGACAAAACATCTTAAAAATCAAATAGTGTGAGTGGTTTCGGAATAAAAATGGAGAATAAAATTTTCAAATTTGATGCCCACGTTGTCGTCAAAAAGTTTTTGTGATTTCCCGTCGTTGTGCGAGTGCCGCACAAATATTTTATTACAAATGAGTACCTCACCTCTTTTGAACCAATGATATTTTTTTTTGTAGCGTTGTTGCCGCCGAAGGTAAAGTCTGCTACGAGCCTAGAAGGCCCATCAGGCCGGCGCTTATCTCCGGTTTCTGTAGCATGAAGCGACTAGGAGTATTTCTACTCCCCCCTGAATGGGATGCCAGTCCACCGTTTCTTAAACTCCCTAATGACGTTTACACAACCAGTGCGGATAACCTTATCATGATAAACTTTTAATATTTTCGCTTTTCATGGTGAGGACACGACCATGAACGTGACTGGTTTGAGGCTTCCTGCAGAAATCATTAAAATTTCTTTATCCTAAATTTAAAATTAAGGGGATACCTAAGTAGCATTTACTTCTTGTATTTTAGGCACTCAAGTGACGCTGAGGTTGAGGAGAGGGGACACTTTGCAGCGCTTGTCCAAATCGACAAAAATAAGGTGCACTCTTTGACTGTCTAAAAAGAACGGAACACCCATGACACAGCCCCTGTAACTTGATCGAATTGCATTTATATTATTATTATACGCCTTACATGGACACTGAGCATGTTAACAAGCTAGATAGACCACCTGCATGTGCATTTGCTCTTTTCTAATTTCGTAAATGTCGAGTTGCTGTTGTAGTTTTGCGTTTTCCTCTTTCAGTTTTTCCACCTCGGTTCTGAAAAAGAAAATCACAGGACAACACGGTGACCAATCAGAATTGTTATCGGGTTAAATACAACTGACAATGTGCACCTTATGTCCTGTAAATGGACGAGCAACTTTTCAAAAGTTAAAACACCCTCACCCTCTGAATTTCCAATGGTGCAAAATGCTAGATAGATAGATAGATAGATAGATAGATAGATAGATAGATAGATAGATAGATAGATAGATAGATAGATAGATAGATAGATGGATGGACGGACGGACGGACAAACGGACGCACGAACAGATAGGCATTAAACATGATAATTGATGCTGTTCGTTTTGCACATTGGTGTAGAAGACTCACGCGTGCGTCTTAGGAAATAGCATCAGTACCAGATTTTTATTTAAACATGGTAATGAGGTAATAACTCTGACAACGGATTTGTAAAATTACCTTAACAAGCTGTCATCCGCTTTTCCTGGTGCCTGGATGGGGACTTTATCCCGCAGTTCGTTTACTTCAACTTCTAACTACAAATTAAAAGCAATGACAATGATTATGATGAGGATGATAATCATGATAGCGGTAATAATGAATTTGGAACAAACCAAACCCTACTTCCAATACAATAACTGGAAGACCATAGGCTGCAGATACTGCTCAGAAAATCGACGTGTTTTGAAACTGATGCCCCAGAATGATAAGGAAGGTCAAATGGCAGGACGAGGTTAGCAATAGAAAGCTACATGAAAGAGCAAATGTGGAGAGATGGGGATTTCTTGGACATCCTAAGACATGAACCTATTCGTGGCCTGACAATGGGCCGGTAACGTAGGGAAATGAGATAGGGATGTCGGCAAAGATCAACTTGACGAACCATTCTGGGAAGATCAGGGTGGGATGCCTGGGGGAGGTGTGTACCACTGCACTCAAGACAAGAGTCGCTAACACGCCCGCGCACCTAGAAACGTTCCACGCTCGAGAACGCAACACATAGGTGTGATTTGCACGCCTGTTAACGGTTTCCAGTAGGCTTAGACTACGTTTACCCCAGAGCAAAAAGCTTCCTGATTGATCATGGCCAATCCGGAACGTTTTGATAGAGCTCCTGGGTAAACACCACGTGAACTCGAATCCAGTTGTTTTCGGATTCGTAACCTAATGCAAACTGTGATAGTGAATATAAGAAATAACATGTATTTGAGCTATGGGAATAACAATCTAAGCGAAAGTAATCATCGTATTGATCATCCTCCTCCTAAGGCGCTGTTTTGTTCGCGAACAAGGGTCGATGCGAGTGGCTAGTGACGAGCGCGAGCCGCGAGGAGCCACGGGAAGGAGAATCAAGAAAGACAAAGCCCGCTTTCGCCTTCCCGCCCTCCCTTGCGCGCAAAGTCACATCACGAGGGAGACGCCTGGGAACGAGGTTGGTTAGGAATCCGTACACTCGTGGTGAATCCGACTATTCCATTTTACAAGAATCCGGAAAATTTGGTTTCAGTGTAAACGTAACACGTGAACACTTAGGGACAGGGCCTCAAGCAGCTGACACTGAATTAACACAAGATATTTCAAAAGGTATTACCTTGTTGCATTTCAGTCTTTCTTGGCATGCGATTTCTGCTTTTTTGTTCATCTCAAGCTTTAAAAATAGAGAGATAAAAATTCCAAACGAACTTAGTTACATGAAATCTCGTGAAAATTAACAAATCTTAACATAAAGTGACTAACCTCTAATTTGTCGATGTGTTCGTGGCAAGTTTTAAGACGAACTTCAGCCTGTTTGTGACAAAGAAAATTAGTATAAAATCATTCTACAAAAGGAAATAAAATGTCACACATAAAATTTCTCGCGTGGTCGCTTCAAGCGGCACTTCTTTACTTTACTTTACCGTGCGGGCTCACGTGATATCGATGCAAGTGCTCAATACCCTAATTTACTATCCAAATAGATTGACTGAAATTGGGAAAGAAATCGGAATGTCTCTTGATTCTTTGCAACTATTTTTTGATTTGATCTTTGATTAATGAACTGAAAGGCGAAACGATTAGAACTATACATGTATTGAAGGAATCTCTCCGTTGTTAAAAATGCGGGAAGAAGGTGGAAAATCATAGATTTACCATAACCTGTTGGAAGAACAGCGACACAATCTCTTCCACAGTAAATAGGCATTTAACTTGTTTCAGTCTTAAATTTAGATTAGAATAGCTACCGTTGCAAACAGCAACCTGAAGAAACATCGCACAACAATGTGTTCGCCGTGTGTTTTTCGCGTAATGGTCTTATTTTCATATTGAAAAAATACTTGACAAAAATGTTCTTATATTGAAGATCCCCTCCCTAGTTCATTCAATTGACGCTGACACACGTGACCAGACCAGACCAGGGTCTCTTCGCCGGTTACAAGAGAGACCCTGGGAACGCGGTTGTGCAATTTCAGGAGTTGCGAGGAAGCCTTGAAAAAAATCCAGGCCGGAAAGAACGGGACTAGTTGAACACACAACTAATTTAGCTTTTAAATCATTTTGGTGACCAGTTACTGTATTTTCTTGTCATTGTCTCTGATTATTACTTTGTAACATGCATATACTGTACAGCACAAACAAACTGTGTCTCTCTTTTGACTCGAACACATGGACGTCTGCCAACTAAGGGCGCTTTTCTTTTGTAAGAACTGGCCGGCCAGACCCATCAGTTTGCCAAGAAAATGCAACAATTTGAAGGAAAACTTGTATGATAATCCCTCTCGTTCTTCTGGAGGAGAGTATATATCATCCTCGAAGTGTCTTAACTTAAAGGTGTTGTAGAGTTAGTCCTTCCAAATGCCCGGTCTGGCCAGTTAGTTCTGTCAAATGGAAAGCGTCCTAAGAAATCTAGTCACCGAGGAGTTGCTCGATTGGAAGTCCGTTTCTATCCACTAAGAGGTAAAAATGTTTCAGAGAAAACGAGGTATTACATTGCTGGGCCCGGTTGTTCGAAAGCCGATTAACTTAATCCAGGATTAGCGTAAACTTTGTTTCATGTTTTCAATTTTTTTCGTAAAAGTTTCTTTTGCTTTATTTTGTTTTCAAATTTGACTTCTTCTAATGTAAAATTTTACCGAATATCACAGTTGAACAGCATTTGGGAGTAGAGAAATAAACTCCTTGGTTAATTTTTAATCTGGGATTAGCGTTAATCGGCTTTTGAACAACCGGGCCCTGAAATGCAGAATACACGGAATAATTTCTCATGAAAATGATGCTAAGAATCCTGGAACGAAAGAACGGGCTCGAAAGGAATTCGACTGCCTTGCGCTGTGCTATACCAACTGATTTATCAAATCTTCTGGGAGCTCGTCCATTGTGGGTTCGTATAAAAACCAATCCACACTATTGCAAAGGTCATAAAAGAAAACGAACCTCTTGCAGCCTGGCATGAATTTGCGGATCGTAATTCGACGAATAGCTGTTATCGTAAGTATCCAGAATTCTTCGGCAGCCATCGCGCTCCTGGAAGAAAAAGGTGGGAATTTAATAAAATATGCTAAACCCTATGCCTCCTAAGAGTGACACTTACAGTCAAAACAGCTCAAGCGTTACTCCCTCTGACGAGCGGATTAATGAATTCATTATTGCAAATTTGATTTCAGTAATCATTTGAATTGTCTGTTCGTCGGATGAATACTGCAAAATTCAAATCAATCCTCAGTTCAAGACTCGAATTTTGACTGGAATATTGCTGGTTTCCGGTGCCAGCCCAGCGTGGGAATTTTACAGGCCGAACTTATAGACATGTGGAATACAAACGATGTTTACGCAACAGAATCAGAAGTTACCTTATGCCATGTTTTGCCATAAAAACTATCTAGATGCCTTCGCTAGGCTCTAAGCTCTTAATGAAATTGTTCCGTGATTTCGACTAAAATTCAGTTTTTCTTCATCTCCACTGTGAACGCCATTTTTGTCTCGCTGGAGATCACAGATGACGTCAAAATTATCGGGACAGGCAGACAGACATAAAATAAAGAAATCGAGATTTTTCCTAGCATATAGCACACAGGGAGACCATCAAGATTAGTGCTGCTGCTCGCCTGGTGGCTCGCAGCAATTCAATTTTTACTGATTTATTGTTGAGTCCAACACAACCTAAGCGTTTATCGAAGAACCCACCAAAACGATTATCACATATTTAAAATTCTATATAAATTAGACACAATGTTGATGTCCACCAACAATTTCAAATAATAATTATTATTAAAAACTGAACTACGCATATCAGATTTCCAGCATTTTCATTGGCTCACCAGACACAGGCTATCAGTTCATATACCTGCTGTACCTAATATGGTCAAGGAACGGGTCAGCGATAAAGCGAGCTGAGAAAATTTTTTGCAGGTCTGAGAAAAAAATAATGGCCGACAAAAGCCGTTTTGGACCGGAATTGACCGAGGCAGAAATCGATGCTTTAGTCGACAATACTACCCCTGGTAACACCATGGAGTTTTTAATAAAACAATGATTCTACTCGGGCTTCCTGGATATAAAATGATTATAACCAACTCGGCGCGTCATCTATCAGCGCGCCCTCTTAGAATAAGGGTGCGTTCGATTGACCGTATTCCGGAATAGGAATACATGGAATAGAGGTTAGAAATCCTTCGTTTTTACGAAGATTCACATTAAAATTGTCAAACACCTCCTAAAATGCTATTTTAAACATATCTTTATTATCCTTGTTGCTTCAAAACACCAGACATGCCGTTTTAAATTACTCCACTGACGTACATGTACTCTTATTCCGGAATAGGATCAATCGAACGCACCCCAATTGTTAATTATACATCTGCCTACAAAAAGATACCCATAGAGATCATCCACTTATTACTGAGATTATCACTTACTGCTGTAACGAGAAATAGCCTTCGTTGGAGCCTCTGATTTAATTCTTTTTGTCGATCGCTTGTTTCCTATAGGTTGAAAATTGCAAAACGTAACAACAAGTTATCAAAAGGAAAATTTTGAACCACTCACTATCCACCAAGAGTTTCCAATGGAAAGACTTGATCAGTGCATGCTTTATGAATAAACCCGCAGTCTGTTAAACTAAGAACAGGGGGTGTCCAAAACAGGGAGTCTTTTGCTTTGATAACCCAGACAACATGAGCCACTGAGCTGGAGTTGTCCTATGTATGCATTCCGTAGAATTAAGTCACATGGAGTACTTCTACGCCTCTCATGAAGGGAACTCCTCCCAGAAATGGATTACCGGTAACCATTTATACTACTGGATGAGGAGAGAAGCGGTGAGTGATTTGCCTAAGAGCCACAATGCGAACACCTAGAAAGGACCCTTAACGGGCCAATGCAACCCTGAGTCCAGAAGGCCGGCCAAAGTTAGGCCACCATGCTTTCCCCATTATTATTCCAAAATACGACTTAGATTTCCCAGCTGAGGCCGAAACTTCAGGAACTTATCAAGAGGTGACATTAAATGTAGAAGCACGAGCCCATCTAAAAACAAATCTGGACTTGGTTTAACTTCCAACACTGATGTTCAGTACTACAGATTTGGT
>OX421452.1:12312484-12319984 GCA_949126865.1 Montipora capitata | reverse complement strand
CCGACCGGTTTCGTCTGATTATGCAGACTTCATCAGGGAGTTTGAACAAGTTGATTAAAAGGAACTTATTTTATACCTTATTTACAAAGTACCGGTATACATGTAAATCGCATTCCAGCAAGGGTGTGAACAAATGAAAAACACCTTCACTACAGTACGTGCAGAATATGACTAAAATCCTGCATGACGCTGAGAATTGTATTAATTTTTTGGGGCTTACGGATTTAACCTTAAATTCCAATGTCATACCTCGGTCACTACATAAATATGACTGATGTACTGGAGGTTTTGGGTTCAATGTTCTTAACATCAAGTTGAGAAAAGAATAACTGTGTGAAAGCTGGGATGAAGGTGAGTAAGAAGGTTTAGGGGGCATATCCTTAGCTCTGCCAAGCTTATTGACGTAAAAATCAGCCAGTGTTGAAGTTAATAATTATAATACTGCAGTTACTTTAGCTACAGCATCTGGTGTGGTTACACACACCACAAGTAGTGTTTATTTTCCATGGTACAGTACTGTATATCATTCCCAGTCCATTAACATGTGGTATACCACATTAAATGGCAGTTATACATGAGTTGAATTTTGTCAATTGAAGGAAAGAAATGTAACCCAACCAAGGATATTCATTTTCCTTTTGGGTTTAGATGTTGATGCCAAATTTGGCTCTTGTACCATTAACCTCAACACACCATTGCAGCTTTAAATTCCCATGTTAAATTTCTTGGGAGCTTTGTCTGATGTTTCTTAACCATCCATGGATATTTAACAGACAGTGAAAACCTACCGTCCAAAATATACATGTAGGTCACACTCACTAAGATTTAAAGAAATGCAGTTTCCTGTGGTGTACAGTGAAGGGTCATTTACTGTGGTAAAATGTTTCCATGTAACTACAAATGAAAAAAAAATTATGTGCCTACCTATAATAGTGATTGTCTTCTTTCAGCTTTTCATTTTCTTTTTCTAATTCTCTGAACTTTGTGAGTTTACTTTGCATCATACGCGCAACTGAGGTAGCTTCTTCTTGACAAGACAACATCTGCTCCAGTTCCTTTTTGGTGACAAAGGAAAGATGAGAAAATGAAAGCAAAGACAACAGTCTATAATTATTAATGAATAAATTGAGCACAATCAGTGTATCGTGTGTGTGCACAGAGTAACCAATAGCTCTTATGTGTGATGACGTTTGACTTGCTGATTTCACCACCAAGCCTTGATTGCATTCAAAAATCAAACTAGTCTTGTAAATTTTAGGTTGAAATGAATCCCAAAGAAACAAACTTGTAATGAAAACCCATGTGCGAACAGCATTCAATGTGCAGACAATGTGAATAATTTCGTGCAATTGAGGCTTGGTGGTGAACTTTTGAGCATATGACGTCATTATGCATAAATAGACGATATTACATGGCAGCGCAGAGATACAGTACGAAATTTGTCTTTGAGTGTTGAAAAATATTTCACTCCTTTGCTGCGCTCACTCGTGAAATATTTTTCATGTGTGAAGATATCATGTTTTTCCACGAAAGCTCACTTGGTATTTCATTGGTGTTTATAATTTTATAATACAGCCTATTAACTGCTATTTTCACTTGCTTAACCAGTAGCTATTATTGATTTTAATTAATGTATTAAATGGAGTTTTATCAGAAACAACTTACAATAAAATTATGGTCACTGTGACATGTGAACATTACAAAAATAGTTATGATAATGATTATTATTATTGAAATCTCTGGTCAAGACAACAGGACGATCTCCTTTCACTGTATTGTATTTAATTATTTTATGACTGTTCTCAAAAACTGCTAGTGCATTCTCTACATAAAATTCTGATAGATTTCTACCAAAGTGTACCCACGTGTATTTGACTCATACAAGTCTGATAAATGCAACTTACTTTAACTCTGTGCTCTGCTTTACTAGATCTTTCTCTTAGTTCTTCAAGCTCTTGTAGTTCGGACATCACTTCACTAAGTCTTCTGTGATAGAGAAACGACATTTGAAAAAAATGTAGGCCTTTTAAAATTTCACAAAACATTAAATTTAGCGAGACCTTAAATAATAAATTACAGCAAAAGTACATGTACAGGAAATTTTATTACCGACCTTATTAAAGGTACCATAGACAACATAGAGAAAGATAAATGGAAAGAACAAGGAAGTGATTTAACTTGATTTAACTTTGATTTGACTTCATTTGTATTAATTGTTAAATATACTTAAATGAAATTTAACATAGTTAACGACTAGGAGCTAGTCTGGTCAGTAGTGTTTTGCATGCGGTTGTTAGTGTCTTGGCCGTCTGTTAGCGTTTGTTAAGCGTTTTGGTGCGTTCTGTAGTGTTTGTTATAGTTACATGGTTTACGACCGGGAGCTAGTCCAGTCAGTAGCGTTTTTGCAGGCGTTTGTTAGCATTTGATGTGTTCTGTAGCGTTTGCAGCAGTCTTCAGGTTGTGGGAGCCCTGGGGCTGACAATGTCCAGCGGTATTCAGGGTTCGTACAGTTTTTCAGACCAAAAATACAAGGACTTTTCAAGGACTTTTCAAGGACTTTCAAGGGCCAAATTTTGAAATTTCAAGGACCTCTTTTTTATCTACGTTGAAGATTTTACCCATGGAAATAGTCTGACAGTACAGTTCTTGCTCATTTTCCGTAACGAAGATGCGTGAAAATAATGCAAAGGCACTGGTAACCATTCTCGACCCGACAGCTCGTCGTGTTTGTATGACATGACTTGAGTAGCTGATTATTTTTACTGAAGTTATGCGGGTCAGAAAAAATTGAAGGACTTTCAAGGAATGAAGAGCAGAGATTTTCAAGGACTTTCAAGGCCTTGAAAATGTACTCTCAAAATTCAAAGGTTTTCAAGGGTTTTCAAGACGCGTACGAACCCTGGGTATTCCTGGTTAGTGCATGCGTTGTTGTCCCATGTGATTGCAGTGTGTTTGTTGCTCTGTTGGCGTGGCATTGTGAGTCGAATTAGGAGTTTTAGTGTTTCTCGGCGTTCCCTCCCTATACCCCCCTTTTTTTTTTATTCTTTTTTTTTTGTACATGTATTTTCTTTCTTTATTTATTTAGTTATTTATTTTTTGTCTTTCCACTGAGCTATCTGGCTCAAGTGTGACGGGTGCCTGAGGGGGGCCTGGTGTGGGGTGCTTGTGGCTTGGTTGCGGGTTGGGCAGGCCAATCGGGTGTTCTAGCGCCTTGGGGATGTGACTGCCGTTGCAGCCCCCAGGCTTCTTGGGCACCTACCCTCCACTGGCGACTTGGGCGTTAATTTCAGTTTACAGTATCCCCAATTAGCGCTCCAGCGCTAGAATGACTAGACACTTAAATAAAGTTCCTTTCCTTTTAACCCATTCACCTCTAAACCAGCCTAAACCGGCCATACTCAGTATTTTACTCTGTCTAATGCCAGACAATCCTACTCATCAATGGGGAACCCCCAGGAGTCAATGGGTTAAGGTCATTCGCACATTTTCCAGCCGTCCAATCTACGTCGACTGTACATCGCGACAGTGAGAGGTAGCAGTTTGGCGTTGTTTCGACAATGTGAGTTTTTTTCTTGTTTTTCCACTCAACATTGATTTAGCTGAACATGAAACCAATTGAATCTGTTTTATAAATCAGTCTTTAATTTTACTTGAGATGCTGAAATTTTGAGCAATTCCTTATTTTGGTGTTACAAGATGGAAATTGTCTAGCTAGAGAAGTGCTTGTTAGTGAGCCTTAACACCAAGCCCAAAACCATGGAGCATGGGAAGGTCTAGCAAGAAATTCACAAACAGGCTTAAGGAAGCCACAAACATTCACTTTAGAGTATCCTTGAAGCGTTCACTCTCCTTTTCAAAACACTCAAAACAAAACATGCAACAGAAGCAAAATTAAGTGGTGTTGATGTCAAGGATCCCAAACTTGACATTGTGATGGAAGAGAGACGGGAAAAGTGGGAAGAAGCTGATTCACAAGATGCAGCTTGTACATGCATTGCTACTAAAAAGAAGAAAATTGACGTTGACAAAGCAAAACAAGGCAATGATCGAGTAATAATGGCTAAATTTTCTTCTCAAAAATAAAGGTAGTAGATGTTGGTGTAAAGTACAATTTAAAGCATCCCAAACTTTTTGTTTACAAAGCAACATGCACATTCCCTCCACACCATCACTTAATTATGGAACCTTAATAGCACGTGAATGAATTTGGTATCCACAGGGCCTCTCAGGCACCAGCTTGGGCAAATCAATTATTTTGTTCACATACGGTAAATCTAGATTTTTGGTCGGAGTAATTTTCATCGTATAGTGTACAACAGAACAAATTCCTCATCTGAAATAACACCGTCCATGTACATTTTGTAACTATTGACTAAAAGCTTGCGAATAACTCATCGAGAACTCATCTTCTCGACTTTTCGATTGAGTTAAAAAGAACCTTGACCACCACCTCCTCTAAAACTTAAGTTTGTTTTTCATGCCAAAGATGACAAAATTCCCTCCCAAGCCCTGGCGGCCAAGAATGTTGTTGTCCATGTCACTGTCCACTGTAACTTTAATAAGCTCGGTATTAACCTTTGATTGACAGTAACATTCAGCAATCAGAAGATTTATTGCACTGTAGTTACATGTATGTTTATTGTCAAGGTTGCATGATTGTTTTGCCTATCCATCAAAAGGACTAACAACATCTATGAAAGACAAACATTTGAACTGGCAAAAGAAGCATGTTAGGCTTTTGGATCAAATAATCTAAAATTTAAATGTAATTTAGGCAAGGTTAACCTCAAGCCAATACAGCACCAGGGTTCTCCCTAGTTTTCAGCGAAACAGGTATGGCACCTTTTCAAACCGGTAAAGCAATTGGTTAATGTTGGATGTTCTGCATAGGATAAGCGACTTCTGAGCGTTTGCAGGCGGTAATAAGTGCTCTTACAAGCGGTAAATTTTACCGGTTACCGCCTGATAAGGAGAACCCTGCAGCACGCAGCCTTTTTGCAGCAAATTAATGGGTGACTGCCTTTCTTTTGGGGGCATCCCGGAATACAGCAGGGCATGGTTGTGCATGGCCGTGCAAATTTTTTTGCAGGCCATTTTTGCAAATCATTGCAGATTCATAATGAGCACCTCCCTTCCCATCCCAAGGCCACTTGGTTGTTGAGTTAAGTATGTATCTGGTCAGGTAAGCCTTTTTTCCACTGGACCATTTTCCAGTATGATGGTGCTTGTTTGTGGCTGCTGCAGGGTAGTTTCCACTTGTTGGTTGCCAGAATTATGCCACCCTGCAGTGCCTGGATCACAAGGCAGAATTTCCCAAGCTCATCAATAATATTGGCTGTGAGCTTATTAATTAATCACAGTTAAAGTGCATGAATATCGCTTATGAATTAAAGAAAGGAAAGCCTGAAATTCATGATCCTCATCAAGGCAGAATTCCTTTGCTTTTCCTTTTGTTACTGCTCCTAGGAGTCGATAGGTTAAAGGGGACATATCGGGGGTGGGGGAAAGGGGTAGTTTTCTGCTAAACTGCCCCCCCCCCACCCCTTGACGAGTAAAAATTATTGTTTGATGCTAGTCTAAAAATAAAATCTACATGTAACAAAGATCCAAAAATCTTAACATGTTAAGCCAACTTTTACAGCTGAAGTTACAATGCATTGAAACAAGCAGCATCATAGGGCAACTTCTTACATTATTTTTTTTATGTGTGTACTTAAAAAAATTACCAGTGTATCCTGTAATAACAACTCACGCAGTGAGTCATAACCAAAAAAAATCTCAAAAGCAAAATCAATCATAACTTTTTTAAATAAATAGGTGGCAAGTGGATCTAACCAAATAAAAAATGTGCTACATGCTCTTTTTCTCAATTTTCAATGATGGTACCTTTTGACATTCTTCAGCTGACTTTCAGCCTCCTCCAGTTTGTTTTGAAGTGATGCCTTCTCTGTCCCCAGCCTGTACAAAAAATTGTAATTTACATCACTAAAAAAGAGATGACTCACTAGACCTATAATGTCCCCTGCTTTTGAACGCAATTAAGCAAGAAGATGATATCACTGGCACCATTACATGATACATTCTTTGATCAATCCTAGAGGTTCTTTTATAGTGTCCCCCAAAGCAGACAAGAAATGAAAATTAGAAGCTCTGTGAGCGTAAACTGAGTTGTCAAATGTCTGTACTCAAACACCCTATAAACAAATTATCAGTCCAGAAACGAAAGACTATTAATTTTATTTTTAAAATAGCTTCTTGTTTGTAAATAGTATTATTGTTGCATAAGTCAAATATTTGGTCAAGAATGTAAAAATTCGCCTAAATGCACAGTACAATGTAGAAACGCTTAAAGAAATATTTTTGGCTTCCCAAATTAATTTCTTTCTACAACAGAATCACTAAACAGCAAGAATTCCAGTCATCATTATGAAAGCTGCTCCCATATATCAAATTTCAACTCACATATGCAAATTAGTTGCTATTTACACAACACGATGAATCCACAAAGCAGAAAAATCTCACAAAAACCTTTTCCAACCACAAATTTTATTGAAACAAACAACATAATGCTATTAAAGGCAAAAAAAGACCTTCCTATTTCTTTCTGTGTTTGCAAAAAAGCACCACACTCTGTGTCAAAAACCATACGCAACTCAATAAATTTCTCACTGGAGTTCAGGATCGAGCCCTTTTCTAAATACCGGTAATCTTTTCCTTGAATAATGAAGCATAAAATGGATGAATTACCGGTAAATCTTGTACTGTGACTACCAGATAGAATCTATGCCTTTCTACTACCCTCTGAAACTTACCAAAGACATGTGAAGAAGACTCTAGGGACAAAGACAATACTTAGCGGGGGAGTGACAGGAAAGGATTGCCACATTTTATGGTAACCCAGTAACAATTCCCAAACTACCATCATGAGAAGATGGAACTGAAAATTACAGCAAAATTCTCACCTGAATAAGGAATTCTTTAACTCCAACTGTTTTTGGCTTGTATCCTCTTTACACTGAACAAAAAAAATGCAATATAGAGACTTTCCCTCTCATAAATGATTTCTAAGAATTTTGTATGCTGTTATAAAAAAATAATTATAATTGTTTAAATAATTACAGCATATTTTCAATGTTGATATATTCTTGAAAGTGAATATTTTGTGTGAAGATACATGTTAAGAATCATTCGTGGGGAATACAGCTTTCCTATTCTGTACAGCAAATGTGGCTGGCTTAGAGTGAAACCTGTACTAACCTATTAGAATTACATGTAACCTATTTGCCATGTCATTAATGTGTCACCTTTTCCCGACCCCTCTCAGGTATTCACAGAGAAGTCAGCAAATTAATACCCCATCAAAAGATTAGGTGAGGTTCCAGAGTTGCTGTGGGAAATCATATCTCACACCTGAATTTTCCCTTGGAAGCAAATGTTTACACCTGCCATAAAGATGAGGAATTGCTTGTCAAATAGGCCAATACTTTCAGGTAGTGGCTA
>OX421452.1:12242484-12299984 GCA_949126865.1 Montipora capitata | reverse complement strand
TAGGAGCTCGCGAGGAATAAAACCTCTTACATCAAGGGTAACATTAGGTTTCCTTGGGCTTAGCATAGTTGTCATTTTAATAGCTATATTATTCCAATAAAAGTGAATGAATGCATGAATGGATTGAACAAACGAACAAAAGAATGTGACAAAATATCAACTAAACGAATAACTGAAAGAACGAATGAATGTCGATCACAAGTTTCATCCAAACTCAATCATGTAAATCAGAATCAACCTACACCCTTGAAATCTAGAAATAGAGCACTATTGTTAGAACGAGCCAATTGGTCACCTCCAGCCTCGCTGTTATTCATTGGTCAGGTTATTTAGCCCACGATTGTTAATTGGCCAACTCAAAAGCGTAAGGCTTTGATAGTAGAAGGAACAATATGTATTAAAGACATACATTTGAACTGCGAGAATGAAACAAGTTAAGTATCACAGTTATGAACGCTACATTTGCGGCATCGAAAGGAAAGCCTGAAAAATTCAGGTAGCTTTAACGGGATTCGAACCCGTGCCCTCTGAGATGCTGGTGCAGTACTCTCTCAAAACGTAACTTGCTTTAATAGTAGGTTTGTCTTTTCTCGGCCTTCTCAGAGATCAAGCTTAAATGAGTTTAAGTACGCACGAGTAAACATTTCCAGGATCAAGGGAAACTATAATAATAATAAGCTCAGAATTGGCTAGTCTCACACGCAATCGTTTTTAATTCAGTAAAGGGAGTCGTATTTCAGCTCCTTCCAACAAACGTCTGCTTACTCGAAAGCAACATCCCTTTCCCGTAGTTTGAAGGGCCAGTCTTGATCAACTCATTGTATAGTGATGGCCAATTAATCTAATACTTCCAAAGAAGTCCGTTCTACGTGCCATGTTGTTTACTTCTAAATACTTCACAAATATATGAAAGGTGTTCCTTCCTCGTCTGTTTCTTTTCCTTACCTGCACCCTCTTCTAGTAATAAATTGACGACATTGAGCCTGCCGCATGTCACCGCTGTGTGAAGCGGGGTCTGTCCATCAAAGTCAGATAGGTTCACGTGACCGGTCCACCTGATCAATCGTTTCAGTGTCTTAGTGTCCCCAGTGCTGGCCGCGTCATTCACAACATGAGCCAGTTGGCATTCATTGATGATCCCTCCACGGGCCTTCAGATGCTCAGCGACTGTGTGATGACCATGAACAACAGCGTCTGTACGATTCGCAAAAATAGTTCAAAGGCAGTTTACACGATAAACGCTAGCATGCACTGCTGCAAGATGTTCATGCACACTAGTCGAAAAAGCTTGAAAAAGTAAGGAACGACAAACGAGAAGTAAAAGAGTGATCAAACAGTGAAGCAATATGTGTTGTTGTATTTACCAATATTTCAAAAGGCATTGCCTTTCTTCATCAGGGTGTTACAAGTAAAACTCTTTGTCTAAGGGGACGTTACAGTTCAGTTGAACTAGAAAAAATCGTTTGCAACATGATACAGCAAAAACCTGATAGCGTTAAAACGAAAATTGAAAACCTCGGGAGAGAACAAACTAACTATGTGACCGTTAAAAAGGTATTAGATAAATACGAAAGTATTACGTTACATGAAAAGATAAATGAAAGAAAGAAAAATACTTAAGATTATATCTCGTCTTTTTTATTTCATTTTCTGCCCTAAATTGGCGCCGTTCCTACCAGTGTCATTTTTGAGGAACTACCACACCCCCGTCATATTAAAAAGGTTGAAATAGTCAAGAAGCGATTAAAATAACGCGAATTTATATTTTGAGATGACGTTCTCGTTGCCGTTGTCGTTGCTTAAGCTCCCTTAATTGACACAGAGACTTCACGTCAAAGATCGCATTTACATTTCCTCACTAATAATCACACCACGAATGACATTTCGCTTATTCCACTGGAAACCATAAAATCCACCTACGATAGTATACGCAAAGCTAGAGAGGCATATCTCATCACCAAGGGTGACACCCTTCAACCCCCTTTTACTTATTGGCCGTAAAATTAAGCTATACTAATAGAGAGTTTCAAGAAGCTGTCCACGCAACTTGTGACAGCCCCTTCATATCTGACGCTATCGTCAATGTGGGCGGGTATGGCCCGGACCTTGAATTTTTTTCTGAACATCTTTCACGAATTCATCGCCACAAACTGTTCAGTGCACGACGTGACGTAGGGGACTTCACCATAGCCCGGTTGTCCTCGCTGCCTGGTATTGCACAGATTTGTTAGGTTCAATTGCTTCATATTATTGTTGTCAGGTTTTCGCCCTTCTGCGAAATGGGCCCCGCCTTTTTCCTCAGCGAGCTCGATTGGAGAAATTCTTCTGGCTCGACTTTCGGGGGCTGCAGTGGTGGATTAGCTTCGCTTCTGATCTTTGGTTCAGGACGAAGCAGTTTAGAACGGGGTTACGGAGAGAATTCAGTTGAAAGCTTCAAGTACGTGTTCTGGCACTCCTCCATCCATGCTTCGTTCAGCTCGAATTCCCCGTCGTCTTCGAGAAGAATCGTGAGTTACTCGTGTTTTGATAATAAATCGGCCAACGCCAGTTCACATTTTTTTAACTCTCTGTTAACTGGCCGATTTCCAGATATTTTATGGCAAACAGCTTTTCCCTGACGGGTTAGCGTGCCTTTTACAGATTCTGCGTTTTATTTTGGCCTGTTTGATCGCATTTTCCTTTGCTTCTGTCCTGGTATATCGTCTTAAATTCTACTCGCGAACCTTGGTTAGCCAGAAATCGAATGATCAACATTTTTTCGCAAGAAACCAAGATGATCCGTTACCGAAGAATATTATTCGATCCGAAATTAAAATATACATTATCATCTACTTAACTAAATCAAGTGGTAACAAAACGAAACAATATACAAAAACGAGTGAAACGGGGATAACTAATATAAACGTTTAATTGTGCCATGCGGTCAATGGTCGTGCAATCTCAAGCATGTAACATCCAAAAGCCTGTTCTATCCATGTAAAAAACTAACAAAAGTAAAATCATTGACAATTACAAACAATGATCACAAACGTCCTTCTATGGCGAGTTTTCTTAAACTTTCCTTAGTCGGGATAACCATAAACAGGGCAGCAGGTAAACAGTAAATCACAGGCCGGAACGTGTCCGATAGAGATCTCAGGTAAAAAGACCAAACTACTCAATTAACGTTGCAACAAATCCATCATTTTTACATTTCCGTTGGGCGTGTACAGGGTTTTAACTATGAATTTTTGACATAGCTCTATGTTACGCACGATAACGTTCACGGATACAGCGAAAAAGATGTCGCGTCAACCTACCCTTGCCAAATTTGGCTTTTCATTTTTATACTGTTTGTTTGCATTTCTGTTTAAAAACAAAAAATGTTCAAAATAAAAACGTTCTTGACTGAATTTCAGCCTAACGTATGTTCTTAGCATGTTCTGAATCTCAGCCTTGGAAAAACAAGGTCTTTAAGGGAAAAACTTTACATTTTCTTATTGGAAAAGAAATAGAGTGGTATAGCCGTAAAATTAAGCTAGAGAGAGAGTTCCAAGAAACTATCCACGCAACTTGTGACAGGCCCTTCATATCTCTTCATATCTGACGCTATCGTGATTTGCTACGGGCATGGCCAGGATCTTCATTTTTTTTCTGAACATCTCTAACAAATTCATCGCCACAAACTGTTGCACGACGTGAGCTGGGGGCCTTCGCCATAGCCCGGTTGTTCGCGCTGCCTGGGGGGAGTGTTATTGCACAGTTTGCGGTCCCTGACAGATTTGTTGGGTTCAATTGCTTCATATTATTGTTGTCAGGTTCTCGCCCTTCTGTGCATCGGGTCCCGCCGTTTTTCTCAGCAAGCTCGACTGGGGAAATTCTTCTGGCACGACGTTCAGGAGCTGGTGGATCAGCTTCGCTTCTGATCTTCAGCATCTTGAAAACTTCCGTTCTGAATTGGCGGTTCAGGACGAAGCAGTTTAGAACGGGGTTAAGGAGAGAATTCAGCTGAAGAATTAACTGCGACCAAAGGAAATATGTGCTGGTACGCAGCATTGGAACAGTTTCTCCAAGAAGAAGGCCAACGACTGATGGAATATAGGAGATTAAAAATACTGTTGTCAATATGGCCATCGCCCTGCCGATAGTGTTCTCGACTTTGGCTACTCTCAGAGCAGAGATTTGGTTGCCATCGTTTCGTCTTCGGTTACGTATGGAAATATAGGCCGCACTGTAGCAATACAAAATGAAAGCCACGCAAATCAAGGTCTTGAAGGCCGAGACGACTTGAAGGATACTTCCGTACTTATTGGGAACGTTTCTGGCAGCATTCGTTGAGAGAGCAAGAAGCCATGCACCAAAAACCAACCATTTAACACGAGCTTTGGTGATTAGGGTTTTGTACCTTTTCCACAGTTTAATCGCCACGAATCTGTCAAAAGCAATGATGGTCAGATGATATAAGGACGAGCTAACTGCACCATACAACACTACAATGTTGACCCACGCTAACTGACAAATTCTGATGCTCAAGTCCTTACGAAGGAGGAGGACTTCATAAAACGAATTTACAGGCAAGGAAACGGCGCCAACGAAGAGATCGGATGCAGCCAAGCTAGCTAACAAAATGTTCGAGTTCTTATCCAATTCTCTTCGTTTAATGACAGCGACGATGATCAAGATGTTTAAACATACGGTGAGAGGGCAGGCGATACACTTGATGAGGAGAGAAGAATACAACTCGCTTGTCCCGGTTAAGATCCATGTGTAAGCTGAACAAGAAAACGTCGAGGACGTTTTCGTAAAATGGGGTGAGCCAAGGTTAGTCTTGTTTAAGCTCATTTGGATGACGGTCAATCAATGAAAGCTTGTGACTTTCGAAAGATAGAAGTGCTATCATTCGTGTATAAACCGCACTTCAAATATACATTGACTTTCGTGGGCTCGCAAAGCTCTGTAAAACTGAATGAAGCACTAATTGTCCTTCCTTCACCTTTCGAAGATTTGCGATCTGTGAAGATAAAGGCCATGCCAACAATGACTGGAACAAATTGAGCGTCATCACCATTCATTGAGTGCTAAGATTGCTTGGATGATAACCGGCGCAAAAGCCGAAAATGATAAATTGATAGGAAATGAAGCAGTGCTCTAAAACAACAGCACTTTGAACGGCTCAAGACAGCAAGCAAAAACGTGCTAGAAAAAAACATAGGACAACAAAGAAAAGTTTGCCGAGTAGATTCATGTTGATATTCAGTGGAGAACAAAGAGAGCATCTCTATGGCATGAAGCTTGTGAAAAGACACTATATATGGCCCGTTTTGAACGTCGCATTTTACATGTGCCGAATCTAATGCAAATGAGAAAAATCTATTGTTTTCGCTCATTGGCATTAGATTCGGCACATGTAAAATGCGACGTTTAAAACGGGCCTATGTTTAAGTATTAACCTTGCAGGTGAGGTTTTTTTTTCACAGCAGGGACCAGAGATGGAAACGTGACTACGAATTTCTTGTCTTTGATGCTCTCTGTATGGTGACTATTAAACGTTGAAAAAACTGTGCCGTGGAGAGAACAATGACGTTCCCGCAAACGAGGAGTCAAAGCAAATATAGAAGACACCCAAGGCAGAAAATTTACAATTAAAATACTTAAGAAAGTCGTGAGAAAAATCTTGAAGGGCACAGAAAGTTCGCAGCCTACAAGGAAGTTAAAGGCGGTTAAAGGATCACAAGGAAAAGTGAGCGATTCAATTACTTCCTCAGTAGTGTGGTGCAGTCGTGAGAGAAAAGTTCTTTTCTCAATTTGTTGGCACAGCTGTGAGTTTGTTGGTGTTGTAGTCTGCTCCGAGAGTTGAAGGACGAAGTTAAAGGATGTTCAACGATTAAAAAAGGCAAAAAATGAGCGACTTAACTATTTCCTCCATTGTTTAGCGCAGTCGTGAGAGAAACGTTTTTTCCTCAATTGGTTGGCGCAGCTGTGAAATTGTTGCTTTTGTGATCCACTCCGGGACAATTTTCTCCAGGCACTCAGTTGCTTTTCCCCTCTCATCAAATACCTGCATCTGATTTGCTCAGGCTTAATTAAGATGACTGAACACGATTTTTAAGCACTTACACTTCCATTTCTTCCACATTTATGCATTTTTTGCTTGGAACCTAAAACTGATAAGTGCTACCACGAAGGTTTCCATTTTCGACAGTTAATGTGCTCCGCTGGCTGTTACCATCGTTACGCATCTAGATCAAAACAAGGCCAAAAGGATGCTTATTCTTTATTTATGCAAAATTCACTCATTGGTTTTTTGCAGCTTTTGCTTACTTAAAATGATATAAATAAAGAACATTTATTTTCTAGATACTGATGAAATACTAGGATTTTCCTTCTTACGGAAAAAAATCATATGTTCAGGGCGTGCAGTGAACATATCATTTTTATCTTTCACCTGTGAGGATGTAGGTGTCGTCATGGTTACTAACAAGATTAACCAATAAAACGCGAGCTTCCCCTTTTTTGTTAGATACTTGTGTTCGAATTCTGTAACATAAATCTTCTCTACTATTTTAACATTTTTATTGCACAATTTGACCTTATTATGATTTCATATCTTGTTTCATGTTACACAACATGCATGTTTTAGGATTGGTGACCACTTTTTCACCATTTCGAAAATGAATAAAACAAGTTAATACAGCAAAGAAACACATCAGGAGCCCACATACAAAAACCTAGATTTTTCCAAGTTAGACTAAATTGGTTCTTATTTCCACAAAAGATATCTAATCATGAAAAAAATGAATCAAAATCATGAAAAAAAAGTTTTAGACAAGATCTGTGCAGCTTAAAATTTGTTCCAGATGCTAGAAATTTCAAGGTCATTTAGAACCTGCTTAATTTTTTTTGGCTAAACTGGTTCTTATGTCAGGGGGGTCTAAAATGAGGGGTTGAATCTATTTTCTTTTTTTTTTTTGTATTTTATTTGACGCACACAAGGCAGAAAATTTACCATTAAGATGCTTTAGAAAGTCGTGAGAAAAAACTTGAAGAGCAAAAAAATGAGCGGCTTAATTATTTCCTCAATTGTTTAGAGCAGTCGTGAGAGAAACGTTCTTTCCTCAATTGTAAGGCACAGCTGTGAGTTCGTTGATTCTGTTTTTTTGCTCAACTTGAAGGTCACCGTGACTGAACACAGTTTTTAAATACTCACACTTCCACTTCTGCCACATTTATGCATTTTTTGGTTGGAAGCTCAAACTTAAATTGATCACTAATAAGTGCTACCATGAAGGTTAGTTATGCAGGCTGTTACCATGGTAACGCATCTGGAGTAAAACAAGGCCTAAAGCATGCTTATTCCTCATTTATGCAAAATTCACTCATTAGTTTTTTGCAGCATTTGCTTACTTAAAGTAATAGAAATAAAGAACGCGCAACAGCTGTTACCACAGAATTTCAACGGACGGATTTTTCATAATTCACTGGTAGAAGTTTTTTGGTTAAATTTCTGATTTTTTTTATAGACGATCATTTGTAGTCGGAACTATTTTAATTCCTTATTTCTGCAAAATCTAATGACGGCTTTGGGAGAAATTTGGTAATAAATCTCAAATTTTTGAGCGAATGCGCATGCCCAGTACTATGATTTTGCTGGTTTTTCACTTCTAAAGCACCGTAACGTTTAGGTAATGGAAGTGAATTTAGACCGCATTTCCAAGACCATCGCGAGAAGGAGGAAAAAAGGCTTTCGCCATATTTTTTTTGTTTCTCAAAATCCGCGTCGGTCTTTAAAGAATACCGCTAACCGCGGAAAAACTGTGTTCAGCCACTTTAAAATAATTTGAATCAATTCGATACACAGTTTCCGCAAATAGTGAAACAATTGTGCTCGGTTAGATGAGGTTTACACTTTTATTAACTCATCAATAATGTTTTCACCGAAGGAGAACTCATCCTAATCGTGTCAGTCTCGCGTGTTGTGCCCCGGGTATCGATCGTGATGTCATACGATTTCAACGTTTGGGCGCCATCTTGAATTGGCTGGCTGGCACACATGGATCTCATGTGACAGTGTACGGCTTGCCCAAGGAAAAATACCGATAACTAACAACTAGGGGCTAGTCGTGGATATTTACCTCGCCGCTTCACGGCTCGTTAAGTAGCCACCACTAGCCACCTCCCCTCGTACTCGGGCTTTCCAGGGGAAACGTCCAAGGTTAAATTTCGGCTTGTTTTTTATTTATTATTATTATTTTTTTGCGTTCAGTCCACATATGTCCAGAAATGACGCTAATTATTAGATTCACGCCCAGTTTTGAAATTCAACACGAAGTGTCCCTTCAAGTCTAAGCCTTTGCTACCAGGGAGGTTAGGGCAAATTAACTGTTAGTGTTATTTTTCGGTCAGGGTAAAGGCAACAGTTTATCGTTAGCTGAGGAGCAGCATTTTGGGGACACTTTGTGATGATAATCATCTGTATTCCGAGACGCAAGCTAGGAGGCGGCGTGGTCCAGTAGTTCGGGCGTCGGGTTTGCAGGCGATTGTGCCGGGTTCAAATCCCGTTCTGGGGCCCGTTTCTCGAAAGTCCCGAAAACTTTTCGGGCCCGAAAACCCATCTGTGAAATTGGCAACCTCTTCTTTTGGAAAGCCGACCTTTTAACATGCTTTCAAGGTACCAAAGAGAAAATTAACTGTGAACTTTGACGAATTAAATGCTCTCCGTTCTTGAGATACAAAGGGAATTGTGACACCCGAAAATGGCCCGTAAAGTTTCGGGACCTTCGAGAAACGGGCCCCTGGTTTGAAGTTTTTTCCGGTTGTCCCGGATTCAACTCTACCACACTTTGTAAACAGCCAACTGGTTGCCTCCTGCCAGTTGGGGTTCTTAATCATGTTTCAGCCAAGTTTCTTCCACACTATTAAAAGTTGGGTGCCTGTGAACTAGCTTGATACCTAAGTGCACTTCCACCGGCTATAAACAAAGCATTTACCATTTTTAACCATTTACACAAGTGATGTTGAAGTTACAAAAAAGAGCAAGGAGACACTTCGAGACACTTAGGGTGCATTCGATTGACCCTATTCCGGAATAAGAATACGTGGAGTGATGATTTAAAACCTTATGTTTCGGCGTTTTTAAGCGACAAGGATAATAAAGATATGTTTAAAATAGCATTTTAGCAGGTGTTTGACAATTTTAACGTAAATGTCCGTAAAAACGAAGGATTTCTGATTCCACGTATTCCTATTTCAGAATACGGTCAATCGAACGCGCCCTTAATGAAATCCGCGTGCATTTCTGGACATATCCACTGATAAAGAGGGAGTAGCCTCGAAACTTCTGGTTCACATTTTAAATTCTCGGGCGCAAATTTAAACTTTCCTTTACCAATCACCCGCAATATTGCGCCGCATAGTTTCTTCGAATTTATGTCATGACATGGATGTGCGATAGGTTTAAGCCAACGTGCATACGTGGCATTGAACGAAAATGGTGTCGTTGAAAGTAAGCACGAATATGGTGTCTAATACACCGTTCGCGGTACACTGGCACACTACAGGGTGTTTCAAAAGTTCGTTCCGATTGAAAATTGCATTTTGTCTCAAAAATTTTTAGGCCGCTTAGAAAATATCATAAAAAATAAAGGAGGGCATTCTAGTTACTAATATTTAAGTTATTCGATGTAAAATCAATAAGGAATAACATACTCAATTTTTTAAGAGGTAGTTATAGTAATTACTGAATTATAAGCGAACAAAACACCGGAACGAACTTTTGAAACACCCTTTAAAAGTGTGAGAGTTAAGAGAGAAAGAAAAGCATTTTTTCGACGGGGTCTGTAATTTGCGTTTGCAAATAAAACCGATGAGACAGGAGTAAAAACATGGACTTTTTCAACGTTTGTGTTCATTAGTTTTTAATTCAGAAAATCCGCTAAAGCGGACGGATTTTTTAACGTGCGGACTGGGCTGCAATTGCAGGTGTCTCGTAATTAGGGATTGTTCCTACATTCAAAGCAAAAAAAGAGCAGGATGATGGAGCTTCCCTAACAACTTTTCAAGGGCATAAACATAACCCATTAGAGAGATAAGGTTTGAATGCCACTTTTGTACTTTATGCAAGAAATAAACACTTATCCTGGATGACAATTACGCGGATATCCGTTTCTAAGCCAGAAACTCCTGACTATCCTATCTCAATGGCCAACCATGTTTAAAATTACGGTTCGGCATCCTCTTAATAGATATTCATATCAACTGAATTTGCGTAATAAAAGTTATTCAAGTGTCCACGTCCGCTTGCTTAATGCATGTTTTTTAATGAAATCTTACTTTTTTCACTTCACCTCTTCCTGGACTCGTTTCCCACCATTATATCTCTTGCTATAAATAATATTTCTTTGCGCACAATAGGAAGTTAAGATACACACAAACTTAATCGATATTGTGGAGCAGAACTAATTTACGAACGCTTACCAACACGCGCACTGAAAGGTAAACTTTTCATCGTGCCAGAAGTGCTTCTCAGGGGGAAAATTTGAAGAAGCATATGTGCTATCCAATGGAGTAGGTATAAACGCACAGTGTTTCAAGAAACAACAACAATCACAGCTCGCGTGTACCTTTAATGACATGTTCACTACGGATAGGGATCCGATCGACGGTTTCGTATGTCAATTACACACCTGCTGTTTTCTCAAAACTTAAAAAAAACAAGAATTAAGAAATTGGACCAGAAACGTAGTGTGAATTGAAAAAGATTCATTGCAGTTAGTTTTATCATGAGCGGTTCTTCGAACACAGTGTCTGGTGCTTCGCCTCCATCTGACTTGTCCAAGGCTTTACAAACGACAGTCCTGTGTTGCACATTCCTGGCAAACTTGCTTGGTAACATATGCGTCTGTCTGGCCGTGACCCGCGTACGTGCCCTCAGGCAAAGGCCCAGCGCTTCGATCCTAGCCAGCTTGGCAATCTCTGACCTCGCGTCCTTGTCGTTTGTTCTCTTCCGTTTGGTATGGCTGTATGACTTGGAGGCAGCGTGCAATAAATACCAGTATTTCTTCACATTGGTAGTAGCACCGTTGTACGTCAGTAGCATTCATATCTGCCTTCTCAGCTGTGATCGATATGTCGCCATCGTTCATTGCCTAAGATACAAGCAAGTTGTCACCGAAACAAAGGTCGGACGAGCCTTGCTTGTCGCATGGGGGTTACCTCTTGTTTCTACAATAATCGTCCCTTGCCTTTATCAAAGCAGAGAACGAGCTCATTACACTGCTGCCTTGATTGGCTGCACTGGGCAACACAACGAACCCAACGACGTCTTTAAGGTTCATACCGTTTTCAACTTTACTCTCTTTGTTGTAATTCCGTTTTTGGTAATGATATTTGTCGACTGCCGAATCGCTAAGATTGCTTGGTCTCAAAACAACCGTATTTGGCCAGGTGAAAATCTGACCCCTGAATTGACCGAATTGAGAAGAAAGAGGAAAAAAGAAATGAAATGGATGAGGACCATAAGTAAGTTTGTGATTTATTTACAAGTGAATCTAACAGATAGTAGTGCTGCGGATATTCTGTTTCTATTGATTCATGTACACTTTTTTTTTATAAGAATCTTGTTTTTCCGGCCTAGGGTGAATTATATTCTTACTTTTATGCCGATTTTGGGCTGAAAATATTCTTGTATTATTCTTAAATGACATTTCCCTTTTAGAATGTATTGGGGTATCAATTACAAGTTTTTGGTGTCTAGATTTGTATCGCGTTACACTGTAAACGTGCTCCACCGCTTTTCGTTGCAGTAAGCGGAGTCAAGATATCACGTCAGACGACACCTGCCCGTTTTGCCTTAAAATAAGCATTTCTCACAGAAACACCGTGATGGAAAAAAAAGTACCCGATTTTGTTTCAACTACGTTGAAAGAAAGAAATAATTTTATAAGGTTAAGTTAAAACGTATAATTGCTTTGTATTTACAGATTTTCGACACAAAATTATGTCGTTATTTCAGCCTCGGGTTTATTCTTAAAATTTCGCAAATTTCAGTCTCGATATTCTTATAAAATATAGTCTTATAAAAAAAAAGAGTGTCACATTGGTAAGCAAAGCAACGGTGCATAGAAGTGAGTAAGGCACAATGTATTTTTCCTTGTGGTAATCGAACTGTGAACTAAAGCTATTGAATGATTGAATGATTTGATAGATTACTCGCTGATTTGTTATGTATTAATTTGATTTGTGCACTACCCTACGAGCTATTCAGGTTTAAACATTATCGTGTGAAAATAAAGTTCTATCATTCTTTCCTGCGATGTTCGGAAGTTTGATGGGTGGAAGCTTAAATGCAGTTTGGGCGATCACTTGGCAGAATCGTGAAAATGGGTGTAAGAAAGTATGCAAGTTGACCATTATGTTTCTGAACACTAAAAAATTTAGAGGCAGAACTTTGCGCAATAAACGCCCAGTAATACGGGCAACATTTTTCGTTCAACTTGTCGCGGAACAATGTTGCGTTGCAAGTTGAGATTGTTTGTTGCACGTATTATCACCTTTTTGCGCAACAAATCTTCATGTCGCAAAAAGCAAAAGTGACGTCTACTTTTTGCAACATAAACATTTGTTGCGCAAGAAGGTGGTAATACGCGCAACAAACCATCTCAACTTGCAACGGAGCATTGTTGCGCGACAAGTTGCACGAAAAATGTTGCCCGTATTACTGGGCCTTAAGATTTATAAGCGAGAACTTAATATTGATTTGGAATTGTTGTGAGTTTTAACTCTTAGATCATGATGTGTTGTTTCATCCAATATTTACGGGACCTATGGTGCTTAAGCAATCTCCAGAGTGTTTGGAGGCGTTCTGCTGAAATGCAATGCATTCTGGTAAAAGCTGGTAAATGGCACACTGCATTTTGGGAAAAAGTGGTGACTTCGAGAATTCGTCCTACGGACGAACTCACAGGGCCTGGTAACGACTGTAAATCGAAAGCAGGAAATGTCGTAACTTCCGGTGTGGTCGGGGATCACTTCTTTCCATCCCTCAAACTGACATTTCCCATTTTATTCAACTTATACGACGTACAGTCTTCTTTAGACTTCAAATCTACTTCAACGAAACAAAGATTTTAAACAAGATTCACAATAGGCGAGGCAAAGAGTTGAACCCGGATCGATGGCTTCACCTTGCAGTTTCCGATATCCACTAGACTAACGAGGAAACCTACCGGAAAATCGAATTTTTTAGAGTATTGAAATAGTAGTACCCAGCAAAACAAGTGAAAGTTAACCGTCTTCAAAGGGGTTTTTAGACCTAAATACTGTAGATCAGCGCGGCATAGCTTAGAAACGCTATTTCTTGTTGAACTAAAGCTGTAATTCTGCCTGTTTTCATTCTTTTTAGAGCGGTAAGCTTCTCAATATTAACATGGGATATTGCGTCGTGTAATTGTTACGAAATGTCAGTTTGAGGGATGGAAATTAGTGTTGACCGTCTGATACAAGGATTGAGTGGGATATGCCAGGAGCTATTACCCACTGCAGGCTACTCTAACATCCGCAAAAGCCTTCTGATAACCTCAGTTTATTTTACCCACCGCAGGTCCTTTCTGGCGATGGTCTTCACTAAAACCTTTTGAGCGCATTGTCAACTGTTGTGGGACGCTCGTGCTGTTTAATTTATTGCATGGTGCCCACAGTCGACCTAATCGAGGTCCAACAATGTTGAACAGACCTTTACCTTCTAGCTACGTAACGAAGTTTATTTATCAGTTTCATGCATCAATGAAATGCGGATATGAAATTAACTGCAAGGATCATAGCTTTACTTGATTTCATATCCGCAGTCCAGTATAAGATTCATTTCATACATCATTTCGTTCATTGCTCTTCACGGGAAAATTAGAAGCCACAAATGACCAGCTCCCAACGTCAGTGGCTTCATAGCTCAGTTGGTTAGAGCGTCGCACCGGTATCGCGAGGTCACGGGTTCCAACCCCTACGCAATTGCTAAAATTGCGTCCATAACTGCGAGGATCACAGCATTACTTGAGTTTCATGCATTTTATGTAAAGCGGTGAAAAGTTACTTTACAATAATCCAGTTTTTCTCGTTCACACGAACTGTTTTGAGAGCACTCGGCTCCCACCAATGTGGCCCGGGTTCGATTCCCTGACTCGATTCCCTGACTCGGCGTCATATGTGGGTTGAGTTTGTTGGTTCTCTACTCTGCACCGAGAGGTTTTTCTCCGGGTACTCCGGTTTTCCCCTCTCCTCAAAACCAAAATTTGATTTGATTTGCGTTAACTTGTTAATTTCAATTTACAGTGTCCCCGATTAGTGCGCTACAGCGCTAGAAGATTAGACACTTAAATAAAGTTCCTTTCCTTTTCCTTTCCTTTCAGTTATAGTGGTTGGTGCTTTCGCTTTCTGCTATCTCCCGACATTTATATGTGCTGTAGCTGCAGCTCAATTAGGCCCAAGTCGAGTTCCAATGGCGTGGAAGTCAATCTTTATCTTGATGACAACAGCGAACGGAGCACTCAACCCAATTATCTACATGTTCACCTCAAAGGAGTTCAACCTTGCATTTAGAATCATTGTGAGAAAAGCCCTCCCTGGCACCTTACTCGCGTTTATTAGAGGGTCACGTGTATCCCTTCATCCTCTAAATCAATGAGCTAAAGGCGATGCCTCTGCAATACTCTTTGATAGCGTCGGAAATGAATGATTCATTGTAAGCCTTCCTGAGGAACTAAGCAACTCATTCTTACGCATATTTTACCAGACATGCCCAGAATGCACGCTATTAGATGCACGCCTAATTTTGATATCCAACACGTGGTGGACACAGGGTAAAGTCACGCAGGGTTACCCCCTGCATTATATCGCCGGTATCCATTTATACACCCGGGTGAAGAGAGGCAGTGTGGAGTAGTAACTAGTCTCTTGTCTAAGGAAACAACACGATGGCAGAGCTAGGCCTCGAACCAGCGACCCTTGGAATCCAGAGACCGGCGCGCTAGGCACTACGGCACCGTATAAGTATTTTACGCGTGGTGTGCACGATATGACACGATAAGTTGGACAAGCGGTCTGTTTCTCAAAGTCCCAGAAAACATTTCGCGTTGCCCGAAAAGTCACTCGTAAAACGAACATTTGCTTATTTTGGGAAAACTATCTTTCAATGAACAAGTTTCAAGAACAGAAAAAACAAAACAATCGCAACTTGAAACGTTTGGCCTTCAAAGATACAAAGCGTTTTAATACGACCGAAATGTCGCAGGACTTTCTCCAGGGCAGGACAAGTTCTGGCTCTCCACCGACTGAAAAGCGCAAGGAAATGACTCAGTTATACCATTCCGCCTCTTACCCCTGCGAAGTGAGGTAATACGATATTCAAGGGGACCAGTAATTGGCATATAAAGACTCCGCCTAAAATCACAGTGGATAGCGAAATGATCGCCATCTTGTTTATGTTATACCGTAAAGATGTGAATATTTTATGTAGCTCATTAAAAGTCAACGGCGAAGGTACATTCCTAATGGTAATTAGAGTAATACGAGACATTTTAACGAAGGAAACCGAACGCAAATCGTGTGTAAACGATGGGAAAAGACGACTATAATCCCTAAAATTGGCGCAGTGGTGAGAGCACTCGCCTCCCGCCAGTGTGGCGTGGGTTCGATTCTCTGACTCAGCGTCATAGGTGGGGTTGAGTTTGTTGACTCTCTTCTCTGCTCCGAGAGGTTTTTCTCCGGGTACTCCAGTTTTCCCCTCTCCTCAAAAAAGCAACATTTGATTCGATTTGCGTTAATTTGTAGATTTCAGTTTACAGTGTCCCCAATTAGTGCTCCAGCGCAAGAAGACTAGACACTTTCGCGTCTTAGGAACTTTACTTGCCAGTCGACTAACGACAAAATCATTCGACAAGTTCTTAATTGTCAATGTATTCCATTGGTGGAAATAGTTTTTACAATTAATGAAGGACATCAATACTCCTTACAAAATGGGTGCTTAGATGTCAATACTATTTATCAGCACTTTTGAGAGGGGTGCTTAAACTTAAATAATGTTGATTTTAAAGTCTAATAAAGTCTCATAAGAGATAGATGTTCCGAGGATGTGACGTAGCCTTCTTCGTTAGTTGAGCGAAATTCATACGGAAGAGCGACGGAAGCGAACATCTGGTGGGAGATGGCAAATCGCGGCCAAAATTCAATAACAATCACGTCTCGAGTTTTAATTGGTTACCGTGGATTCCCTTTGTTAATTTGCGCCCTCGATTTTGCACAATACCCAATAAAGACACTTCCCCGCTAACAGAGCTCTCTTGCCTTTTTTCACGCTGGGCTGACGAGTTTGGGAAAAGGGACCTCTGCCATTGGTCGAAACTCACTTTGATCCAACCGCCGTCCACAACCTTGGACGGCACTCTTCAAACCGCATGCCCCATGATATGTTTGCTGACTGTGACTTGAGCCCGCTGTGTCCCGCGCATTCCTTCACAGTAATTCCGCTGTTGTTAAGTGAGCCCACACAACATGAAGTATCGCGTGAGGATTCGGTCGCTAAGTAACTGTCGCGCATGCTCAACACAGTGAGTTTCGACCCAGGGCAGGGGTCTCCTTTCTCGTACTCGTCAGCCCGGCCAGTGCACGCAAAAGAAAGGAGACCTCTGCTAGCAGGGAATAAAAACACAAAAAAGGTTGAAAACTCACAGAGAAGTGGAGTAAAATCGTTTGCATCGCTGGCGTTGATATGAATCCCAGGTTGCAAGAGTAGAAATTTCAAAACGTCCAAATGACCCTCAGCAGCACTAACGTGTCTGAAAAAAGAGACAAAGGACATGTTTATCTCAGTTACTTTTCCCTAGCTAGAAAGGCAAGTTTTTTTGTCGTTCAAGACGGAGGCATCTTTCGCTTCCCTAATTAACTGTGAACTGCTAAACAAGAACAGAAATGGGTTTACAAACGCTCTTTGTCAGAGCTTTCAAATTTCTTTACGGTGTTAAATAATAAGCTATCAACTCAGTTGAGAAACACATTAATTTGTTTCACTTCCCCAGCGACGCAGCACCACAGTTCAGTTTAGAACAAAACTTTTTATCAATTTCAAAAAAGGCATTTTTACATCGAAAACCGCCATCTTTGTCTTTGTATATGCAAACGAGGCTACGACGTAGCAATAGTCAAAGTGTTTTCTGAGCGGCTTTAATAGCCTCGCCTTATCCCCTAATTAGCCGTATAGTCGACAACTCGTATACTCACAGCGGTGTACGTTTGTTCAAGTCTCTAAAACACACTGTGGCTCCATTATGAACCATGTGACGCAGCATTTGCAGGTTCCCCGTGCTCGCCACTTCACAGATTTCATGCGCATTGTAATGGTGGGATAACCGCCTGGCGCCCAGGCCCTCCAGTAAATGACTGACCGCGCGATGCTCATGCATATCCGAGTACTGGAAAATCAATGAGTAAATGAATAAAAAAACAAGTGACTACCTTAACACATAAATTAGCCACTACCTTTAAAGGGGCTTAAGGCAAAACTAAATTCGCTAAGTTTGCTAACAGAAGGCATCATGCTATCCACAAATTGACTTCAAAAGGTAAAAGAACGTGTTAAAGTTAGTTAAATCTCCAATTGTGTAAGCCTTTTAGCTTTGATAACGAGCGAGTTATTAGCCATCAAAAACTGATAACATTTTGTTTGGCAAAAGCGCTAAAGAGACCATGCATTCTTTGGAAAATTTCTAATCTTCGAAGCGTCATTACTCAGAGATCATCTGGTAAACTGCGCTCAAAGTTTGAGAGATAGCTCATTATGCAATGGACTTTCAATGATATTCAGTGCTGATTTTTTGGCTGATAGACTAGAAAACGACAGACGTATGCTATTACAGTGTTCTCACCAGCCGCGCCCTTGCGGGATTCCCGCAAGAAAAATACAAATGGCGCATTAAAAGCCATGCAAATGCGCCCACGTGGGTGCACAAGGATGCTACGACCAAAACAGACTTTAACAAGTAAGTTAGCAGTGTTTTAATGGTGTCAAAAAAGAAACGACAGTTTTCAATTTACAAAACATGTTTCGACATACTCATGTCATCTTCAGTTGCAAATGAGCTTTTCAACGGTTGTACATTTGAATTTATGTTAAGGTATGTTGCAAAATTACGTGTGTACAATTTGAATATGAAGTGTGAAATGCGCAGAAAACAAAAATAGCGCACATAGCAATAAAATAAAAGACAAAAGAGCAACGTAATTAAAAAGAAAGAGACAAATCTAAATGCCTCAACTGCTGATTAAGGATGGGATTTTCCCACTTAATGTGCAACGCCTCTTTGATCTTAATTTGGAATTTTGAGGCGGCAGAATCTAAGATCGTGAAACATTCTGTGTTACAAGAGTCATGACAGGCCCTAGATGACTGCAGGTGTCTGTAAACATGCGAAGACTTGTCCGACAAGAGATGCCCACGAGCACGTGTACGTAGGTGGCGAGTGGTCTCGCCAATGTAGCTGGCATTACAGCCAGCACACGAGAATTTATAAACGACACGCGAACGTAGACCTTGCGGTACTGAATCTTTCAGGCTGAACATGTTTCTAAGTTTAAATGTACTAAAGACCAACTTAATATCTAAATCAGCTTTGCAATAATGTTTGAGTAGTTGTCTTAACTTGGCCTCAGAAAACCGGCCAACATAAGGGAGTTTATAGAAGTGCGTAGAAGTTTTCCCGGAGTTGGATGAGGCGTCCCGCCCAGTCAGAGAAGGATTCATTTTCTTACAAAGATACCTGTGAATAATCTTGTCGATGACCCACGACGGAAAACAATTTTTCCGTAGTAAGAAAATAAGCTTCTTGACGTCCAGATGAAAACCAACCAACTAGTGTATATCGCAAGAAGACATTTACTGGTCTTCTTACTAATTATTTCAGCTTCGCCCCTTTGAATTACAAACTGGGTCTAGTCAGAACATTACTAGACAGAGTATATAAGATCAACAATTCCAGGGCTTTTCAAGGACTTCAACGAGTAGCACAAACCCTGATTATTTTCATATATGAAAATCCCGTCAAAGCTGAAATTCATCCAATCAGATCGCTACGATAAGCAATGCGAATTTCCATAAGAAAAACAAACGGTCGAAAAGCCTGTCGGTTGAAAGTGGGCCTTTGAGTTTCATCGTGTAGCGTTCGACCGTGACTTTGTTCAGTAACGGTTCGCCTCTCGTTTAACGATAAACCTTCTTTACTCCTCGTGATGTTCGCCCATTCTTTAATTTTCGCTAGTTTTTTTTTTATAACTGCCGTCCGATAAATGTTCTATGGTTGTATACCTTCTATCACAATATCGACCAAACCATAACACTGTCGACGACGCGAAAACCTACAAGGGCCGATGTTTCGCCACACCTCACAAGAGCAACTACTTCGGATCGGCGCGTGGTCATAGAACACCCAACAAACTCAATAAATGGAAATCTAAAGCGCACGCAATTAAACAGAAAGCTCACTTACGTTCAAAGGTGTATTCCCCATAGAGTCAACGGCATTGATATCGGCTCCTTGATCAAGGAGGTATTGTATCATTCCTCTGCTCCCAACAGTGGCCGCTATATGCATGGCTGCGCTACCCTCAGAATTCGGAGCGTTTACATCAATGCCCAGGGCAACCAGCCGCTGAAGTTCCTCGCCATCATTTTTCACTTTAAAGAATGCACAGATGATAACCGTCAACTCACTGTTTTGGTGGTGAGTAGCGAGGTTTAGTATCCCGCTGACGCAATCCTATAGATAATCGAATCGCAAGGAAGGTGGCCTAAGCGGGTCCGTGCGGCTCTAATCGTCGGATTAGAGAAAAGAAAGACATGTTAGAATTAGAAAGTTTTCATGCTTTTATGTAAAGCATCAGCCTGTCGTTTGCTGTTTTCCGTTCACGTCGACGCCATCCTAAATCTCTCCGTTTAACAAATAGATTCCATGTTGCCGTGCGTCTGTTCAGTGACGGTTAGGGAGCTTAAGCACGCGCGTTTTTCAGACGCAGACGGCAACCGGAAGTGAGCTGTTTTCTCTTTTAACTTGTCTTTACACAACCACATTTAGATTGCAAAGTATCTTTTCTCCATTCGAAATGATTAGTGTAAAAATCTGGGAGACACCACTGCCCTGGCACGCAAAATGTTCTCTTCCGGTTGCCGTCTGCGTCTCAAACACGCGCGTGCTTAAGCCCCCTAATAAGGAGCTTAAGCAAGCGCATTTTTTTGACGCGGACGGTAGCCGGAAGATAACATTTCGCGTGCCAGGACAGTGGTGTCTCCCAGATTTTTATACTAATCATCTATAACGGAGAAAAGATACTTAGCAATGTTTGCGCGTGTTTAAGCTCCCTAATAGGTCAAAGGTAACGGTAAGGTAAAGTCTGCATTACGCCGGAGCTTATCCCCGGTTCCCGTAGCATGAAGCGACTAGGAGTATTTCTACTCCCCCCTGGATGGGATGCTAGTCCATCGCGGGGTTACCGCCAGCATTAGATTCGCCGGTACCCATTTACACACCTGGGTGGAGAAGGGCACCGTGAGAGTAAAATGTCTTGCCCAAGAACACAACACAATGTCCCCAAACCCGGACCACTCGCTCCGGAGTCGAGCGCACTAACCATGAGGCCACCGCGCCACCCACTAAATAATAGGGAGCTTAAGCACGCGCGTTTTTGAGACGCGGACGGCAACCGGAAGAGAAAATTTCTCGTCCCAGGACAGTGGTGTCTCCCACATTTTTGTACTAATCATCTCTAATGGAGAAAAGATACTTATCAATGTAAATGTAGTTGTGTGAAGTTAAAAAGGGAAAACAGCTCACTTCCGGTTGCCGTCCGCATCTCAAAAACGTGCGTGTATAAGCTCCCTATTAGATCAAAGATGACGTCAAAATGTGGTAAGAACAAAAAAGTGTCACACGAGGCGATAGCCGAGACTCCCAAGTACCATCTGTTGGTGTCCTTTCAACCAGATACCGACCAAATCAAAAGCCAAGGTATAGGCTACTTGATGCCTACTTTTTGCCATCCCAACAGTGTACAAAATTCACCAGAAAAAATATAATGAAACATTTCTCCTGGTTAATCACCGAAATAAGCGCGCACACCAAGTTTCTGCAACCTTTCATACCACCCCAAAAAATCGTATTACAATTTACCGTTTTCAATTGCTTCGGATTCTAAATTTGAGAAATGCTCAAACTGAAAAACAAGCAAATCTGTGCGCTTCATTTATAGCATACCTACAGCACTGCATAACAGATCTCCGATTCCATCTTCAGACCAGCTCGCCCCGTGACGTAAAAGACACCGTACAACTTGATCGTGACCGTGCTGCACAGCCTCTATGAAAATGGACACCAATTAAGATTCGATAGACCTGCGGCCATCTTGGATTCTATTGTCCTGGCCTCGGTTGTTCGAAGGGTGGATAGCGCTGTCCACCGGATAATCACTAGGGACCTTAAGCAAGTCCGACGACGACGACGGCTACGAGAACGTTGCCTAAAAATATTATTTCCCGTTACTGTAATAATTTTACGATTATTCCATGTCGTTCGGCTTGGAAAGTGTGAATGCGCAATCCAAGAGTAAAATTGATGAGAACGGTGTGGACAGTTAAAGAGAAAATTGAAAATTCGTCGTCATGTGCTCTCGTCCTCCACATGACCTCAAATTTGATCAATTCACGTCGTAGTCAAGACGAGAACGGCAAAGAAATGTATCAAAATGTGAAACGCACGTGCAGGGCGTGCAAAGCTATTGTTTTTGCCTACTGAATATGCAAATTTGTTGCGTTCTCCTAGCCGTCGTCGTCGTCCTTGCTTAAGGTCCCTACTATCCAGCGGATAAACAGTAGCAAAATCAATTGAGTTATCCAGTGGATAACGCTATCCACCCTTCAAACAACTGGGGCCAGAGGATATAATATGAGATACCCAGGGGACAAATGCATACATGTTATGCGTATAAATTTGCCTTTGGTTCAGCAGAATTTTCCAGTTTTACTTTTTTTCCGCTCAGATAATTAATCTAAAACAGGGGATCTAAATATCAAACTAGTTTCAAAAATATAAAACAAAAACCACATTTACACACGCAACATGAGTGCATTTGCCACCTGAGCATCCCATAATATATATTTCTCGAAACAATAGAATCCCTGGACGCCATTTCGGTAAGGGACTATTTCAACCCCTCTTTGCATTAATTTTTGTTTCCTTGTCTTGTTAGAATAGTCTTAGTTTCATAAATGGGTTCTCTTGTCTCTTGACAAAAATCGAGTGTTCCCCAAGTCGAGAGGAGAATTATACTCAGCGAAAATAAAACAACTCACAGCGCGGGAAACGGGTTGTCATGTGGCCAATCACAGAACGTGACGTAACTTGAAACTCCCAAAATTTTGAAGGTAACGACAAGATTTGCTTCAGAGAAAAAGGAATCGTTTCGATAGAGAGGCTTTTCTCTCTTTCCTTACTTTTTATGTTAACGTTAGGAGTTTCATACGAGATTGGGGATTTTAGACACGGTTCAAAATTAAAATATTACAAACACACTTTCCTTTTAATTCCTCTGAATGCACAAAGCAAAACGTACCAGAGAGTGGTGATGCTCTCCAGCGGTCTCTAGCATGAATGTCCACACCCGGCTGCCGCAAAAGGAACTTGACGCAATTGAGGTGCCCACGGCTACAGGACACGTGACTATAAATCAACAAATAAGTTCAATAACTGAGGAAAGAGTGTTCCCCAATACGTCGATATCAAAATTATAAACGCGAAGGAGCGCCAAAATTGATTGTTGAAAAAGAAATCAAACACAGGTCCCAAGTGTCACTGCTTTTGACGCTTGAATCAGATTCGTTTTAGAGCAGTATACAAATAATTACCGTCTTGGCAAGTGGAATCAGTCGGTTTCCACTAGCCTTAGACCCTGATCATTCGCGATATGACAAAAGCTCATGGAATAATTGTTTACGGGATCAAATATTTGATGGACCCAACCCGAGCATTGACGTTTGGTTGCATTCTGTGTATTCGTGCTCGCACTCTCCCTCTCTACCCCAACCAGAGTTCCTCGGAGAGCCTGCTCGCATGCTATTATTCACTACTTGCACAAATCCCTAATACACCTCTTTTACGCCCCAAAAATCTGCATAGGCATTGTTTTCGACTTCTCTTGGGACATTTTTATGTTCCATGAGAAATTGCAAACAATGGTTATGCAAAAGTTTTGGGGGGTAATAGAGGTGTATTATGGGATTGTGCAAGTAGTGACTGGAATCTTTTTCTATTATCGAGTCTACAGTGTCTTCCTGAGTTTCATTAGGAAACTCTCTTTTTACTTCGGGCGGCAATCCTGAGCTTCAGATAGCCGGGAGAAAGCTCACGTTCTGATCACGTGCCGTAGCAAGATCTTACGCGCGCGATGTATGTCCAATGTCGTCAGTACCATGTGACCTCTAAATAGCCAATGGCAGTGGGCGTTACACCTTTGAAATGTGTAGCAGGAATGTCCAGAGCATAACCACATATCCGATGAAAAACCTTGTAATAAATTCACAACAACTTACAGAGGAGTTCGTTTGTCGAAGTCCTGAATGCCAACGTCGACTTGCTTTTCAGTCAAGGTATTTAATTCTTGTAAATCGCCTTCAACTACGGCCTTGAATAGTTTTTGACGAAGGTATTCTTTCTCCTTGCTAAATTTAAGAAATATCGCTAAATTTTGCGAGGTCTCAAATGAGCCAAAAGATTCCTCAAGGTCACAAGCATTCAAACCAACCTATATTGGATTGCAATAAGAAAGTTGAGACAAAATTAAAACGACGTGCACTAGCATATTTGATTGACCGCTTCCTTTACAGATTTTCAGAGCCAATGAATCACATGATGGAAATAAACTCAACATTTTAAGGGAACCTACAAAAACCGTACTTTAACCACCAGAACATTTTTACAATCAAATTTGTTTGAAAACTTTTCATAGAAGCTTTTGTATCCGACATACATCTGTAAATGTTTTTCATCATCGCTTGCTTTTGTTTTCCTATTTCCCGGACGCCACCGCCATTTTTGACGGTCAATGCCATTCCTAGTAACCAAGGCTTTTTATTCGGTTAGCTTTCAATGAATTGTTAGGCTTAGCTTCATTTAAATACTTTAAAATTGCATTAATTGAAGTGGTTAGTTCGGTAGCGTGGCGGTTAAGTGCGCCTGCACTTCAGCCACGAAACCGAATTCGACATCGTACACCTAACTTTTTCTAAATTCTTTTTCTAAATTTTCAAAATTCTAAGTGACATAAGCTGCTAATCTAGTCCTAGATTAAGTTCTTTTTTTCCTCATTTGCAAACGAAAAATTTAACAGTGAAAATAGTTCAACGTGTCGTCCAAATGGACGAGTTCAGAGACTGTTTACGAAACGGAAATTTGCGTCGCCGTCATTTTGAACAGCAATTCGTTGTTACGGGATAACCTTGCGATGGACTTGCATCCCATCCAGGGGGGCGGGGGGAGTAGAAATACTCCTAATCGCCCTTTACTTCAGAAGCCGAGATTGGGCCACGTAGCCTGTAGAGACCTTACCACTTCTTACAGAACCTAATCACACCACCCCTCCCTCCCTCCCTCCCTCTTTCCCAACTTCTTAGCCTCGCTTAGACAAACAATCGGGAACTGAAAACTTACAGTTAATCTTATAAGCCATGTCAATGCATATGTACATAGAAGAGACCATGTTAGCGCTGTGACAACGCCCAGTAACTGGACACCAAGCTGTGCTCCATTAGAGTAAAATGCTCCATCTGCAGTTTTTAAATCCACTGAAGACTTTGCGAATAGACCAGCTGTGGAAAAGATGCAATTACGTGGTGTCAACACATGCTTCTTCAATGGATTTTGCACTGAGGCACAATTTAATTTTAATTAGTTAAAAGGCGTAACACCAGACAATTTTACTCGATTTTACCTCTAACCCTTTCCCTGCTAACACGGCCACTTACAGATTTTACTTTGTCTAATCCACCACGATTTTACTTGTAATTGTAACTATTACACAATTTTCGAATCTGATTGGTTCTGTGCGCGCCCACTTGTCGCGTAATTGGCGCGGGAAGCATGCCCCAGGACCCCCCTAGAGACTCCGTTTGGTCCCTCTCCTCGTTGGATCGCACCCTCCCGCAAAAAACTCTCTGCAAGGTTTAAAAAATTCTGTGGTGCAGATTCACATCTACCTTAAATTCTGAATTATTTAAGGTGGCTCTGAATCCGCTCCACATAATTTTTTTAAACTTTGCAGAAAGTTTCATTCTGGCACGCTGATCACATTTCAGAAATAAAAATGGCGGTCACCCGGTTCGTTTTTGAGATATGAGCAGTTAAAGCCGAAATATGGGGTGTTTTTGCAGGGCTTTCCTGTTGCCATGGTAACATTTTACGCCACAAAAATTACCGAATCTTTTTCAGCAATAATTGGTGTTTGATATGGTAGGTACCATAGCATTGCTGTTAAGTGATAAAGTGTTGTAGTGTCAACCCTTCTAATAAGAACGTTTCTTTCAAGTGTTGAAACTGGTTTGAGCCACCTCAAGCAAATATTTGAGCCTCTTCTTGTTCCAAATTTGTATGTATGCAGAATTTTTACAAACTTGGACTTGGACTTGGACTTGAAAATGACTATACAACGGTCAAAGCGTCGTCGCATTTCATCCCTTGTTTTTACAAGTACATGTAAAATGTTTATCTGCGAACTTGTTAAATCAAAATTTATAGCAGTAGTATATTACTTTTCATTACCTGTTATCGTCCCAACAATGCCAGGAATGCCATGGACATATGTGATATCAAGTGATCCTTTACTAGTCCATAGCGGTTGCTGTTTCTGAACTGACCACAAGATAGCAGATGAAATCAAGCCAGTGAATAGTCCAGCAATTAAGGAGGCCCAGACCTCTACAGAACCAGAACAGGCACTTATACCTAGTAATGCATGCAGTAAATTGAAGGGGAATCAAAAGTGAGTTGCTCAAGGACTTAGCCAAGTGACAGGATCTTTATCAAATAAATTACTGAGGCAACAAAAACGCCACAACTGAGGAGTAAATGCAAGGATCTTTGAGGCAACTGAGAGGGGGGGGGGGGGGGTACTCCCTTATAAGGGCTTAATGGGGACGTGCGGCCAGCCAGGGTATGTTTTTCGGGATTTTTGTCTTGAGCAGGGTATCGAATTTACCATTTTTTGTCTTAATCAGGGTATCGATTTATGAATTTTTGTCTTAAACTGGATTAAATGTCTTAAACAGGGTATCAAAAATCGGAATTCTGTCTTTAAATGGGTAGGAAAATCAGTGATATTTGTCTTAAACAGGGTCAGAGTATGAGGGGCCACGCCGCACCTCCCCAACCAGGGATACATTGAGTACCCCCCCCCCCCCCTTCCCGGGGAATTAACCATCCAGGACTTAATTCAACTACATGTTTCAGTGCCAAAGTTTGAAACTGTCTGCCACCCCAAGTACACCAACTGCCAAAAAAGAATTTTAAAAGACAATACGAGAAATGATTTTGCTATTTTTCATGCTGAGGACACTTATGTTGAAGCACCCACAATCCTCTTAATGATGGCAAAATATGTACTAAATTAACTAACCCGTAACTTGAATTATTTTATTGTAACTGCTCATTTCTTTCTTTCTTTCTTTCTCTGTTTCTCACTTTTTTCTTCCATTTCTTTCGTTTTGTTTACTTCTTTAATTTATTGATAATGACATACGATTTAAAAGCGCAACGTTGCTACCTGCGGGTTGCACAGGATCATCATTGTAATCTGTATCCAAAATGAATAAATTTATATGATAATGATAATGAAAGCTTAAGTGCAACCCACTGTGGGCTTACTACATTTGGCACAAGTTTGTGCTATGTCCCCATAGTTTCATTCTTAGTTATATTAGGGAATAAATGGCAGGGTGGTACTAGGCAGATAAAAACAGTTTGCCTTGTAAGTTGCTAAGAAAAGCTCAATTTACACAAATAACATCATTATAAAGAAGGTAATCTGCTCAAATAATTTGACAACCTTTTCTTAACCAGCTGGCCCCTCTTTTATTTTAATAGGATAGATTCTGAGAGACTGTTGTACAAATTAAGAAGAGTGCAATGAGGGAGGGGTGTGGAGGAAGTCCAAGGATGGGGTGACTGTCATCCACTTAGGAACCCCTAGAGGTCATCTTATTATCAGTGGAAATAATTATATGCTTCAAGTTTCTACTGGTAGACCTGTACATGTAACCTGATTACATACCCACAAGTCCAGCCATAATTCCTTGTAACACATCCACCATTTTTAGTTTCTTTGTGGTTAGATACATCACAGTCACCCAGCTCATTGAAGATGTGCAAGCAGAGAAGTGCGAATTTATGAGTGAAAAGATAGCTGCATTGCTGAACTTGTGCACACCTCCAATGTTTATGGCATACCTATGGGGAAACACTGCAGTTGAAGATAAATATATTCAATACCAGCAAGAGGACATATTAACCTTAACTGTACAAATAACAACTATTCACCAAAGTGGAGGTAGCTAGTGGTGGATATTTACTGAGCCATGAAGCGGCAAGGTAAATATCCACCTCACAAGCCAACGACACTGAGGTGATTAGTTATTTTAGTATTTTACTAAAACAATGAGATAACTTTTGTCTAATAAATTTAATGCCTCTCAGTAGTTTTGTGAAGTGTTTTTCAAAAGTTTACTTTACATTTGGACATGCTTTTGTAATTTGTTACCTTAATGCCACTTTCACAACTACATGCAGTAAGTGTTTTTAGGTTGTTTTATTATTTTGCAAAATATATATCCCACATGTTTTTTTAGTTTTCTATAAATGTGTGTTAGTTTATGTGGGTGAGATACAATGTTTCTCTTTTTACATTACAAAACCAAGCTTCAAAGTATCAGACGAGATTGAATTTGTTTATCAGTTGTTTGTTGTCTGTAAAGCATCAGGCTAATTAGCCAAGGACACTGTTGGAAAAAGTGAACAGCTGTGTTTAAAGCTCATCAATATTAAAACAGCAAACTCTGTTGATATTTTTGGATCCAATCTTAAGACTTCTTTACTTAAAACATTTTATAGTGAATAGTGAATCTGAAATTATGTATATATTTATTTTATCATTATCATTCTGCTTGAGTGCACATAGTTTTAATTTATGTAAAAAGCAAAGAGACGTTTTTTATTATAATGCGTTTTTATGCATTAATTATTATTATTATTATTATTATTATTATTATTATTATTATTATTATTATTATTATTATTATTATTATTATTATTATTATTATTATTATTATGATCATCATCAATATGCTCTTTTTCTTGAGTTATTCTATAGTGTATGGCTATATCCTCCATTGACGCACCATCCCAGGCATGTAAAGAGTCCTCCAGCAACTAAGAAGACATTTTGTGAGTGCTTCTCTTCTGTACTTTGCTGATCCTGTCTCTCTGTCCGGTTCTTGCAAATCTTGTTATTAAGAATTCGAGTAAAGACAAGAGCAGAAACACCTGTCAAAGAACTGTATCTCATTACTTAATTACCGGTACTTCACATAATATTGATAGTAAAATTATGAATTTAGCATCAGCTTTTTTAAGAAGACGTACACTTAAAAAATTGTTGCCAATCCTTGAGGATTGTCCACTACACCAGATCTGAGTCCGTTCGGAGACTGGAATGACTCGTCTTGAATGCTTCGTGATTTGCAAGACAGTTCATTAGAATACAACAAGACAGCAAAAAGGGGATGCATGGTACTTAAAGATTGTCTCGTTAACAGTTCCAGCCATCTCCTTTAAGTTTCTTCCTGTACTTTATAAAGTGTCTTGCAAATCAACAAATATCACCCAGACAAGTCATCTAAGACCAGACATATCGACTTGATTAAAAAATGAAGGTCAGACAAAACAACTCAATTAAATAGTGCATCATTGTCTGCACAAAAATGTACAAGAATCTCTGTGAAACCACTTTTCTTTGTACAAGATAATGGATTGTACATGTATTAGTCCACATTAACTGCAGTGTCGTCAATTCTGATCAACATCATCCCTTCAATGCCTTCATATTACCTGTTGAGGTATGCACAGTCAAGCTGCCTGATTGGTCAATAATTCCAAAGTGGTCCTGAAGCCATCCATTTCCTCGAATCCAGTGAGTTATAGGGTAGTACACAAAAATTGGCCATAGCAAATAAATAATCTACAAATAAAATTTTATTCTTGATAAACTTTATCTAAAAACCAAACTCTCCATCTTGTCAGTTCTTACACCCAAAGAAAGATTCTGTAGGCAGTTACAAAAGCTTTGTAGACCCAGCCAGCTTTTCTTTCCACTCAATATGATCCCACTTCTTGATACATTTTTAATTTGTAGTAATCCTGTGTCTATCATTTGTACCTGGTCATATTCTCTCACATTTCAAACCTGGTGCTGGGTGCAATAATGAAATGGTCCAAGCTTTGAGGCCTTCTCCCTCAAAAACCACACCCCCCAACCAAGTGAAAAATTATACTGTAATAAATTATTTTATTCTCTCTCTTACCAATGCTCCGAGAATGCTTATGTGTTCCACCCTACAAGGAAAATTGCAGAAAAAAATGACCAATCATTTGTGTAGGGGGTCTTCAATGCCTGACTTGAAAGAATTGGACACTGACACTTTAGCATCCAGTGCCCCCGGCATACACTGAATGATCAGGTGTCTGTCAATAGTCACCACTCTTCCCGATCAAAAGATTAAGAGCAGAAACTTTGAAGTCAGACTAGATTACCAGACTGTCAAGTCAGGCAAAACAAAACCCAAATCAGTATTTCAAACATACCAGGAAGAAAGAAGCATTAATGGTGTCACCACTGCAAGCATCATTTCAAAACTTGCAAATAGAGTAGCTGGAACAGACTCGGCATGGACTGAGCAGTTCTTGTCAGAAAAGCCCAAAAAGAAAGCATCATCAAGGCTTCCAATTAAACCCTGAAATTAACAGAAAAAAGAATGTAATTCTATGGAGATAAAAAAAATTATGTACTTTCTAATAATTACTTAACAGTGTGATAGGGCCCAGGCCAAATGTCAAACTTTACATGAGTCGAACTAAAATTAACTTGGTTTTCACATCCCAGGGGCATCCAACGAGAATATAGTTCAAAACCACTTAAACATAGCGTTGTTAAACATATTTTAGTATTGAAACGGTAGATATAGGCATATTTTTATCCCCTAAAAATTTTTCATCTATTCGGATTTCCTAACTGAAAGTCGAATGATCTGAAAATTATAGGGATCAAACTTACCTTCTTGAAAATTTCAGTCAGAAAAAAGGCTCCCGAAACTTCTAGGTGAGGTCCCTTTTTAGGGTAAAAATCCAATAAAAATGGGCAATTATACCATTTTTCAGATGTTCGAAAATCCTAGGAGAGGCAGGCATGCAAGAAATTTTAAAACAAATGTTCCAAAAATCCTAGATCCCAAATCGTCTTCCAAACAGATATTTTCCGAAAATTGACGTTGGGTGCCCCTGACATCCTCTATCCATCTGAGGCGGACAGATAGAACATGTTGGTCAATCCAAAGACATTTTGTCAAACTTAATTGAGCCAAATGTCAGACTTATCCTGAATGTTAATTTGTTCCATTTATTTTGTCTCATGTGAAGTTTGACGTTTGACCTGGGCCTAAGATTCCTCAAGATTAGATAAAATAATATTATAGAAAGGTGAGGCTAATGAAACCAACAAATGATTCACTGTTACTCCGAGTTTCGTGCTTACGCACTCATCATCACTCATTAAATGCTGTCTGATGAGTGCGTAAGCACGAAACTCGGAGTAACAGTGAATCATGTGTTGGTTTCACTAGCCTCACCTTTCTACGATTTAGCTCTACACTTATGTGTATTGAGCACTATTTAACAGTGTTAGCAGCCTTATTATTATTAAAATAATATTATAATAATGATGATGATGGCTCTCATATTGTCAGCATCGAGGGAAGGAAAAATAAATTAGAAATTCAGGTCAATAATGCTAGTGTCCTCTAGCCATGTGCTGTCAGGTAGCCTATTTTCTTTTTCAAAACCTTAACTGTCACATTAATGGCACCCCTTTTAACACATTGAACCCTGAGAGTGAGAGTTATAGATTTTATTCTAACGCCAAATGATTTTACTCGTCAATGGGAGGTGTCCTAGAGCATTTGAGGTGTGAATGGGTTAATTTTTATAAATTACAATAAACCCTTGTTGCTTCATTTCAAAGCTTAAAACTGTTGAAAAGAGTTTTTGCCTTTAATGAGAAAGCAAGGACCTACTTGAATTGAAACAAAATATCATTTTGCAAATGGTAGCCATTTTGAAAAAAGTAGTGCAGCGGTGGTGATCATCGACTCACCTTTTGTGAGAAACCAAACGAAAGAGAATAGCCAACAAAATACCATAATACCGAGCCAATGACAAAGTTGATGAGGGCATGGACAAGAAGCAAGTTCAATGTGCTGTATGGTCTGGTACCAGCTTGATAAACAGCAAAAGAAAATACCTGAAAGTCAAAGAATGTACAGTCAACTCTCTCTCTAAAACAGGGACATGTTCAGAACCATTCCCTTTAGGTACCTCCAGAAGAGGGGTTCTTTAATAGGAGGAGAGGATCTTAGCAGACCCCCCTTACTCGGTGTTGTCAGTCCAGTGGTTATTGGGTGTTGGATTTGCATGTCATTGCTCCAGAAATCCCCCTCTGTCCACAGCCTGGATTTGTTCTTTATTCTCTTTGCAAAGAGCCAACTGGTTGTCTCCTGCCAATTGGGGTTCCTCACCATGTTATGTTTCATTCGCAGAGTTACCTTGGAATTATTTAGGTGGAGTGCCTTTGAACTAGCTTAATATCTAAGCACGCTTTAATAAACTAACCATTTATCTCTGCAATAATAAAATAGATCTTTGCAAAATGTGAACTTTTCATGTCAGAATTGGAACAGGATCAATACAAGGCAAGTTGGGATAGTGTGGTGATCAATAGGGAAGTTAAAAGTGGAGAGAAAAAATCTAAGGCTTTGCAGCCTTGGTGGGAAAGTATTGCCAGAGCCGGGTGGTATAAATCAAGTCTTCCACCATAATTGAAATCCTAACCCACTGATTGAAATCTTACTCTGGTGCTAATCTGATGTCTCTGAAATTAACCTACTATCTGTAGTAGAAAGACAAAATTCATTCATGAGTTTGAATATTAGACCAGCCAAAACTGTCTGCCTTACATTAATCTGTAAATATGAGATAGAGTTGACTGATAGTAAATTCACTTCTTTTCTGGTCAAGTACCCACAACTCTAACTTAAAACATCCACTTTGATCTCCCAGACAAAACAGCGTCACAAAAAAAACTCATTAGCTGACAGGGACAAGTCGTTGGGAAACAAGGTTAGGGTAAAACTAGATTGAATATCATGATAACTTAGAGGTTCATCAAAGAATTCAGTTACCCTGGTTGATGTACAAGTGAGAATAGCTTGAATCCACTATGTCTATTCCCGAGGTCAGTCCCGGACTGACGTCATGTCTGTGAGATGTCTTTCTTTGGGTTCTTTCATCAAAAACCAAAAATTGAATTATCGAGTTTAATTTGATTTTATTTGAGGCACTAGGCCAGTAATGGTACTTGTTCCCGGGTACGATTAGGACAGCCTTTACCACGAGGTCGTGAAAAAAGGCCGACTTCTGTCTTCATATCGATATCCTGTTGTGAAGTTTTATATTCCTGCTTCATCTTGAACTGAAACGATTAATAAGCCGCATTCAGGAAAACTAGGGGCATGGGATCAAGAGATGAAAGTTTATAACTAAGAACAAACTAATATATCTATCAAAACCTCAACTAATTCGGGTATTTTAACAGCTAGTATATCTTATCATTTGGAGACGCAAATCACTTAAAGCGTCTTTTAAGTAGCAAATGCAACCCACTGTTTTTAAGAAAACAAAAGAGTGTAAATCAGCTTCTAATTGCTTACCTGAAAAGCGACTGACACTGTTATGACAGAGAGCCAGGCTGCGTCAAGCGAATTGCTGCATTCCATTCAACTATTCATAGGCAGCCCAAGCTCGCGTCACTACAGACAGCCGTTGAGAATTTGAACGCGTTATAAGACTTTGTATGGGAAATCAAATACCGTCGATTATAAAGCTTAAAAAATGGTCAATTTAACTTTCATTCAATAAAGTGAATAAAAATGACTCACCTCTGGTGTATTCTTGTGCCTTTTGGAGCTTATTACACCGTTTCGGGAATTCTGTGTTTTCGGTGTTTTCAATGTTCTAAGACGAAGTCAAGGCTGCACACTACGATTCCGACCGTTGTCAGCTCAGAGGCGGTTTGCGACTCGAAAATCCATCCCAGCCAAGATTTTTTCACGCAAAGCTAAAGCCACATCATTTGCGAACCTCCGTGAATGTTTCATCGTCAAAAAACCCCACGCACTTCGCTGGAAATGAGCATTTTCTGCTTCGATTTCCACGATAGCCGATGAATTTAACTGCAGGTGATCACCGACGAGAACACGGAGCTTGGGTCCGAGGTCAAATTAACTCCACCCGATGGAGGTACAGTCATTTCATGTACAACACTTACCCCATCCCCACAGCAGCTTCTCGAACAGCTCCATGGTTACGAGTGACGCTGTGGGGATGGGGTAAGTGTTGTACATGAAATGACTGTACCTCCATCGGGTGGAGTTAATTTGACCTCGGACCCAAGCTCCGTGTTCTCGTCGGTGATCACCTGCAGTTAAATTCATCGGCTATCGTGGAAATCGAAGCAGAAAATGCTCATTTCCAGCGAAGTGCGTGGGGTTTTTTGACGATGAAACATTCACGGAGGTTCGCAAATGATGTGGCTTTAGCTTTGCGTGAAAAAATCTTGGCTGGGATGGATTTTCGAGTCGCAAACCGCCTCTGAGCTGACAACGGTCGGAATCGTAGTGTGCAGCCTTGACTTCGTCTTAGAACATTGAAAACACCGAAAACACAGAATTCCCGAAACGGTGTAATAAGCTCCAAAAGGCACAAGAATACACCAGAGGTGAGTCATTTTTATTCACTTTATTGAATGAAAGTTAAATTGACCATTTTTTAAGCTTTATAATCGACGGTATTTGATTTCCCATACAAAGTCTTATAACGCGTTCAAATTCTCAACGGCTGTCTGTAGTGACGCGAGCTTGGGCTGCCTATGTGTGAACAAAAATCGTTTCAAGGTTTCATGAAATGATACGTCGGTGATATTCGTGTTGCATGCGTGACACCTTGTCAGATAAGTCGCGTAGACATCATCAAAGGGTTAAGTAGTTTGTTATTTGTTGTCAAGTTGTGTTAGCCTTCGTAGCTGTCGGCCTGGATTCAGTGGCGCGCGCGCGAGAGGCACACACGAACGGCGAAGCCGCGCGGAGAATGGGGAAGGCGGTCCCTTACGTCGACCAAAGTACTCGGTTTATGGATAAATTTTTTTCAGTGATGCTTAAAGTTGACTGAGGAAAGTAAAAAGGCACTCTCTGAGGTTTATCAAAATGCGAGAGACTCTAAAGTGACCATGTATCAAAATGGAATTTCGTCTTGCACCGTCCAAAAAGAGTTGTTCCGATTTTACCGATATAAAGAATTGCTAAAATTAAAGTTATGGTGCATGATTTAAGGAAGTTACACGCTGATTAGACCCTGGTCATTGCTGCTACAATTAATTTGAAAAGTATTACGCCAGAAACAGAAAACTTTGGCATAAGAAATAAAAATCAAGGTTTTACAACCAGCACACGATTGTCGAGTTCACAAAAATATATATCTGGTCACCTTAGTTGTTTGTAATATTTGTTGGCAAACGAGTCTCCTTCGCAGCCGTTATTAGGGCGTGGTGTCACGCAACTCTCGCCCACTGGTTCGTTGGGGGAGCGTTGCGTGACATCCAAAAAAAGAAAGACTACCATTTACCGTTAATTGGATGTACAAACAATGATCCATTGCGTTGAGATGATGTGTAAGATGTGATTACCTTACGTCCAGCCGTGAGCAATTAAGTTAACCGAAATTTTATTTCTAGACGGAAAAGGAAACTGCTTTTAAGTTAAGTCAGTTAGGTTTGCCTAAAAATACTGAACGATGAGAAGAAACGAAATCTCCTACTCAATTAATGCTTTGATCCGCCGGCCAGGCGATAAGCTGCTTGCCACAGAGGTGAAAAAGTGTATCACCGGCAAACAGAAAAAATCCATCGACTGAAAAATAGCGATAAAACTCAATTTGTCTCTCACAGGGCAAATTGTTTCCTGTAAATTTATAAATCATGCTTTTGGATGATCTGGGCAGGTCATTAATGGCAAACCGGCGTGTCTGCAAAGGCGAGATACGTAAGAGCAGGAAACGACAATTGATTTCTGAAAAGTCATTAGAGCGTTTAATTGCTCCGGTGAGCGCACGAGGGGTCATTTTCAACACGCGCTGTCCTCTCTCGTGATTTTGACAACGTCTGTGAAATTGAGATAACGATCTTGATATTCACAGATGCTTTATACAATAACTTTACTTGAGGTAAGTACTGGAAATGACCAGAGTCCAGAGGTCTTCCAATCCACGTCTAGACCTCTTCTTAAGTATCTACGTTCTATATCTAAGACAATAAGTGGCTTTTAAAATGCATTCCTATTACCAAAGAGCACAAAAATAAACAAACAGTTGAATTATCTAATAAGGATATCGCGAAATCTATTTCAGTATTGTTATTGCGGGCAAACACAAGCTCGACCGTTTCTTCCTCAGTTCAAGAAGACTAATATCATGATACTTAAGAACGGTGTCCAAAGATAACCCAAAAAAAGGAAATTAATGACAACTCACTATTGAGAAACTTTGTATTTGTGATCCTGTTTGTGAAAGGGCGTGAATCCCAGCCGGCATAGAACTTGAAAACTCTGATGACAACAATTTCCGGCGAAGCAAATGAGATGTATGAGTGGTATTGCAGAAGTCCGAGCTGGAGAAAAGCTGTTTCACAGATTCGGAGAATCTAAGGAAATCAAAGTTCACAATACCGAGCAGACGAATAATTAGCAGATAACACATCTTCACTTCTCTCTCTGACATAATATTGACAGAAAAGTCACATCGTCCGCTGGCATCATTACAGAATTTCTGCTCATCGGGTATCTTTGGTTTACATCTTGACGCATTCGCTACTGCTTGCAAAACATCTAAAGATCGACTCAAAGAAAAGCGGAGCATTCAGCTACGGATATCACCATGTTTCTGTGCCCAGTATGGATGCTTCGTCTCTTGGTCCTCATGTTTAATATGTACTGCTTTGGAAACGGCAATCATGCCCGAAATTTTAAGGTGTCTGGTGCAAAATCCACTTTAACAAATTTAGATCCAACAGATTTTCAAGTTATCATACCGCGGCTGAAGTATATCGCAGAAGAGAACAGATCGAAGAATAAAAGAAACTTCCACGATTTCAGTAAACACAAGGTAAGCGATGAAGCTCTTTACAACAATGTCCCGGTATATTTGATCAAATACTAAAGCCGTGTTTCAGTGTGATTACAACCTTTAGCTCTGTGGGGATCCTAGAAAAAAGTAAATCGTTAAATGTTATTTTACAGAAACATTTTTAGCAAGTATTGCTTCAAAATGCTAGTGATATTGGTAGCTTCGTCATTGTTGTTCGCATTAAAATAACGATATACGAAATTAAGACTCGCCGTGTGAACTTAGGGCTTCGCGATCTTACGACCCCTCCGGTTTGTCGCAAAGGATTCTTCAATGATACAACGCATGACTAATATCAATAGATATGAGAACTGGCAAAGAGAACTGTAGTCATTCTTTTTATTAGTGGAGTGTTGACTGAGTTCACGATTAATCTCGAGATAGGAAAACATTTTATTTCACAAAGTGATTATGGAAGGAAAGCCATTGTCAGTCATCAATGTTTATAGCCTTGTAGGTCACTAACTATTCAATGTCCTGCTGTTCAATGTCCTGCTGTTTACCAGTTTTAAAATATTTTCACTTCTGAAGCAACGTAATAGTACTTTGCTCTTCGTTGTACTAATACAGTTTGCCTTGGGGAGGCCGATTTTAACACAGTTCGCAAAATAAAGAACGAATCTCTAGAATCGTTGAATAATTTACATTATCAATTGTACTCTCGGCTGGGGGCCTTAAAATATGACTCTCTCGAATGGGGTTAAAATCCTTGTTTACGTTACAACTCTAAAGCTTACAAAGCATGTATCGGGAGATGACTAAGTTACCAGATTTTTTTACCGAAAAATTGTAGGGCAGTCAATGGACTGTCTCTTCACGATGTAAACTATTCGTGTGTTGCGGCTAAATTTCAATGCCAAAAAATAACTATTTTTCGCCGTTAGGATTAGTGTTTCCGGATTGTCATCAAAGTCCACTTAAATTATTGAGCGCTAATGACAGCCAGTACCTAAGTAGCATTATCAAACAGTGATTTAATTCCGGCATCAGTATAAAGTAAAATTGCTTTCACTATTTCACAATCAATGCGGCACTTAGTAACAGCGAGGTTATCTTAATAATTACTCAATTAAATTTTGCGCAAACTCTTAGTCTTAGAAAAAGTATTCCGGCGCTTCGAGAAGTCTTGGGTGACGGCTTTTGTCCGAAGGAACATTGTGGGGTTCACCTTCACATTGTGAGCGACCATTTTTCTCACGAAACGTTCTCACCTCCTGCCCGTTGTCTACGATAGATAACTAACTCTTCCATTAGCTAAAAATTAGAACTTGATCTTTGACACGTACTTTCAACTGATATTCAAAGAATTGATGCATTGAAAAAAAATAAGTACCAGAATAAACTGAAATATAGATTTTGTTTGAGTACACTTGAAGTGCATTGACCATTCATGTTTAATTAAAAGTTTTAATTCGGTTCCATGTTAAGCTTCAACCGACGAAATGAATCTTATATTTTGAACTGTGGAATGAAATCAAGTGAAGTTGGTTAGGGCGTCGCCCCGGCATCGCGAGGACACGGGTTCAAACCCCGTTGAAGTCCTGAACTTTTTCGGCTTCTCTCATGCAATTGCTAAAATTGCGTTCATAGCCGCGAGGATCATAACTTTAATTGATATCTTAAGCTTCAGGGACACCCAACGAATCTGTTCCTCACATTATCTGTTCCCCAGAGGAATCTTGCTGGCTGGCAAAAATACAGGTGTTTCGATGAGCTGGCTGGGAAATTTTGTCATTGATAGAGGTTTTGCCTGGGAATTACTGACTTTTTCTAGCATTTCAACCCGAGCTGGCTGTAGAAACTCTGAAGACTGAGGACGACTGAAAAAAAAAAAAAAGGAAAAAAAAAACAAAACAACAACCCCTTCCCTCTCCCAGAGAGTAGTCCCAAACATACGACGGCTGGTCAGAGTGATTGCGCTTGCGGAAAAAACCTGTTTTGTCCCGGTTTTGTCGCTTTTGTTCGGTTGTTTTGGATCGAGGGATTTGAAAGCGCGCGGAATTCCTGGCTGGGAAATAAATTTAATCAGCTGGCTGGGAAACCAACCAATTTTATCTAGCTGGCTGGGAAATTTCTTGTGTGTCTTTCTGGGAAAAAGGAACAGATAATGTTTTCCCAGCAACACTGAAAAACACCTGAAAATGCCTTAATAACATTTATTTTCATTAACTGGGGTATAATAATACATTTTACAACAAATTGGTCGTTTGGTGCCCGTGAAGCTTATCAACGTTTAATGTCGCGAATATCCTCTTGCTTTGGAAAAGGTGCATAGCGTTGTCTTTATACAAAAGCCTCAATTTTCAAGAAAAATATGAGTAAATTAAAAATGTCGCAGAAAAATATATGGAGGTTAGTTTCTGAAGAAACTGTGTTGCTGCGTCGTTGGGAAAGTGAAACACCAACATTTGGTCTGGTTAATCAAACGAGTGGATAATGGTGCTCACCACCGTTGAAACATTGAATGGATGGTGTTTCAAACGTTAGCCCCTCGTCATCGTTGTTTAAAGTGGCTGAACACAGTTTTTCGTCGGTCAGTGGTATTCATTGAATTAAGAAGGCCGGCGCGCATGTTTTGAAAACAAAACAAATATGGCGAAAACTATTTTTCTTCTTCTCACGATAGTCTTGGAAATGCTGTGTAGATTCGCTTCCATTACGTTTTAGAAGTGATAATATTTCAGAGCAATCTCCTCCCTAGAGTCCGCTTTTCTATTGGTCAGCATACTTCTAATTTATGCGCAGTCGCGGTGAAGGTCCGTTCTCGTAACAACCACTATTGTTTCAAGTTTCTGAGCGTGCGTAGACGAGCCGGAAGTCCGTGATATACGGACTTCCTGCCTTGGGGGTGGCCAGAGTCAGTGTTCTTGGTGCTGAGCCATAGGTAACGGACTCTGAAACCCAGCAAAATGCTGGGCATGCGCATTAGCTCAAAAATTTGAGACAAAGAGCTACATGTACTGGCTGTTTTACAATTTTTCTCACAAACCCGTCTTTAGATGTTTTCCAAATTTGGAATCAAAATAGTTTCGACTACAAATGAGTCGTCTATAAAAAAAAATCAGAAATTTAACAGACAGAAATTTGGGAAAACGAAAAAACGTCTATGAGCGAATTATGAAAAATCCGTCTGTTGAAATTCTATGATAACAGCGGTTAAACGTACTTTATTTGCATTATTTTAAGGAAATGCTGCAAAAAAACTAATGAGTAAATTTTGCATAAATGAGGAATTAGCATCTTTTTTACGAGAAAACAGAATTCCTAATTATAGGTACCAAGCAACAATTAGCCAAGGGTAACATCGATCATATTTTGATTGGAGACTGTGTAAGACCAACAGAGGTAGTTAAGAACTTGGGGACATGGTTAGACTCGACTCTTTCAATGAATTCTCATGTAAATAACACGTGCTCCAATGCTTTTTATTACTTGTTTAATAAAAGAAGAATTAGGAAATATCTTTCTAGGCGGTCCTCTGAGACGCTCATTCACGCATTTGTCTCAAGTCACGTCGATTATTGTAACAGCCTGCTCTATGGCCTGCCAGCCTACCAGCTTAATAAGCTGCAGAGGGTCCAAAATGCTGCTGCTGGGATAATTTTCCAGGAATCCAAATACTGTCATGTAAGACCGCTGTTGTATAATCTGCACTGGCTGCCGGTTAAATTCCGAATAGCCCTTTTCACAGTTAGTTTTTCTCATTTGCATTACAATGTAATCTAGCATGTATGTGAGGCAAATTTCGGGCTATTTAGTAGTTTTAACACGAAATTGCCTCGCACCCACGTTAGATTACATTGTAATGCAAATGAGAAAAACTAACCGTGAAAAGGGCTATTGACTTTAAGATATTACTGTTAACGTACAAGGCTATCAATGGCTTAGCGCCTTTTATCTCCAGGACCTTATTAGTCTTAAAGGAGCATGTAAATATAAAAGTTACGCTCCGGCTGTGATAGACTGCTACTAAATCCTGTAAAATTCAAGACTTTAACAACTTTAGGAGATCGATCTTTTGCGGTTGCTGCTCCTCAACTATATGGAATTGAGTGAAGCTATGATCTTCGCAGTTATGAACTCAATTTTTACAATTGCGTAGAGAAGCCTGAAAAATTCAGGACTTCAACGGGGTTTGAACCCGTGACCTCGCGATTCCGGTGCGACGCTCTAACCAACTGAGCTATGAAGCTTCTCTACGCAATTGTAAAAATTGCGTTCATAACTGCGAAGATCATAGCTTCAGTTGATTTCATATCCGCAGTTCATATGATTCACTTCATATACCATTTCATCATATATGGAATGGATTGCCCTATGCGATTAGGAGCAGCTCCTCGGTAGCATCTTTTGAAGAGGCACTCAGGACATCTTTATTTCAGAAAGCTTTTTGGTAATTTTATTTGCTTTTTAATCTCGTTTTTAGTAGGTTTTGTAGTTTTACGATTTAAGCGCTGATGAAAATAACAATATTGATATCGGCGCTATATAAGTTTTATTATTATTATTATTATTATTGTTGTTGTTATTTATTATTATTTTAGGCCTTGTTTTATTCCAGATGAATTACCATGGTAACAGCCTGCAGAGCACATTGACTGTCAAAGATATAAACTTTCGTGGTAGCACTTATCAGTGACCAAGTTTGAGCTTTTAGGCAAAAACTGCATAAATATGGCAGAAACGAGAGTATAAGTGCTTAAAAACTGTGTTCAGTCACCTCAAAACAGCTTTTCTGATATATAAGTATTGCGTCTCTGACCCCGAATAAACATACTGCAGTGTACGTCACCTAAGCATTATTTGAACAAGAAAATAACAAATAATCAGGTCACTCAACGTGAGTACCAGTTCTTTGCTCAAAGTGATGAGCTCTTAGCTTTATCCTACGCATTCCTGCATGGTTTTCGCGAAATCCTCTTTTAAAGTCACTCTAAAAAAAAAAAAAAAACACTTTGCAACTTTTTGCCAAAAGCAATTTTGGGCTAGCCTTGGTTTTCTAGTTCTCCGCTTGGTGATTAGCTTAATTAAAAATATCGCACCACATTCTCAGCCAATCAGGTAAAACCAAGCATTGCTCCGTGGCTTTTCCGCGCAAAGCGGCAGGCTGTACTAATTTTATTTCCATCATCATTGGATGAATTCATCGTCTGGGTCTGTTGTGATTGGCTCAAGCAATTACGTTGGTTGAAGGAAAAGCCCAAATATGTAGCATACGTGCAAATTAGTTACCTACAGCTGCACTATCATGTAAATTATGGAGGGGAGCTATTGTAGCATACAGCAGTTAAAATTGTGCTCCTTCTCTTCTTTTTCCACAGTATGGAATTGCGGACTTTAAAGCAGAATTAACATTTACAGCTTTCCAGAAAAACTTCACGCTCGACTTGTTCCAAAACCGTGGACTCTTTGCTGCGAAATATGAAGAAAAACTGGACGGTTTAAAGAAGAATTTTAACGAATGCTACTTTTATGGTATCCTCAGAGGAAAGAAAAAGTCAACAATATCTTTAAGTACCTGTGAAGGAATTGAAGGCCTCGTAAATGACGGGCGCATGTCCTACTACTTGAAACCGCTGACAGGAGATTCTACTGGGTTACACTTATTCTACAAGACCAAAGGTGTCATATTAGACTATCATGGTACATTTAAGCACAATATTAGACATGACAAGTTGATAAACGCTCTAGGTATGCAGAGATATGCTCTTCATAGTTTTACGAACAGAAACAATTTAAGACTTCGCAGAGGAATCAGCAAAGATATCTTAAGCAAAACCAAGTATGTTGAACTTGTTATTATAAACGACGTCGTGCAATTTGAAGCTCACGGAAAAAATCTTACAAAAACGAATCAGAGAGCAAAGCTAATTGCAAACATCGTGGACAGTATTTTTAAGCCGCTAAATGTACGTTTGGCATTGGTTGCCATAGAAACTTGGGACGTGAATGATCAGTTAAAGCCGGATGACGATGCTGATATTTATTTAGGGAAGTTGATAAAATACAGAAAAAAAAATCTTCTTGGAAAACATGCCAATGATGTGACGATGCTTTTGACAGGAGCTAAGCTGAAAGAATCGGTACGAGGAAAAGCGCAAGTAATGTCAATCTGTACCAAACAATCAGCGGGAATCATCTACGACGCAAGCGAAAATGCTGCGTTTACCGCCAACACATTTGCTCACGAGCTGGGTCACGTGTTCGGTATGTACCACGACGACGACTTGCCCCAGTGCGTGTGCAACGCGAGTAAATCGCAAGGATGCGTTATGAGCGAGTCAATCGGGAGCGAGCCAGCCACTGATTTTAGCAACTGCAGTGTTAAAGAATTCCAGGAAGGATTGTCAAGGGGGTTGGGCTCCTGTCTAATGAACGTCCCGGAGACCTTGTTTGGAGGCCCGGTTTGCGGGGACGGGATCCTCGGACAGGGTGAAGAATGTGATTGTGGGACTGCACAAGAATGTAAGGACAAGGGAGACAATTGCTGCGATCACGAGACGTGCAAGCTACATGCGCATGCGCAGTGCGGTGATGGAGCATGCTGTGAGGACTGTAAATTTAAAACGCTAGGGACTCTTTGCAGAGAGACCTTGAACGAATGCGACATTCCTGAGACTTGTACGGGATCTTCCGGGATGTGTCCTGAGAATAACTACGTCCAAAATGGTTATCCCTGCGCGAAGAACTCGGCGTACTGTTATTTTGGTGAATGCCTAAGCCATGATGAACAGTGTCAGGAACTTTGGGGTAACGATGCTGTGTCTGGTCCTGATAAATGTTACCAGTATCATAATACACGAGGTGACAAATTTGGCCACTGCCGAAAGACAAGAAAAGGAAAATACCGAACTTGTGATTTCCAGAACGCGAAATGCGGCAAGTTATGGTGTTTATCTAAAAACCGACGACCTGTTTTAGGCATAAAACGTGACGTGATGAATTCGTATTGGCGTCTTGATGATCAGGTGATTACTTGTAAGGGCACTAGTTTAGAACTGGGCATGAAAGCTCCCGTGGCAGCGATCACTCTCGAAGGAACAAAATGCGGGGACGGAAAGGTGTGTTTGAATAGACAATGTAAGTCTATTGATGTGCTGCTAAAAAAGATGCCAGTGTGTCCCAACAACTGTTCTGGTCACGGATTGTGTACCAATGTGGGTAAATGTTTTTGTTTTGAGACTTGGACAGGAAAATCCTGCGAAGAAAAGTACACAATTGTCGAATCGACAACTAGAACGATAGCGTCGATCACAGCACTGCTTTTTAGTTCGTCAAAGACGCAAATCTCTACGGAAACTCCACCAACGCCCACAAAAACTAAGGGAATTACAGCGGCTTCCGTACAATCGGGGAGAAAAATAGTCTATATCATCGCCGGTTCTCTTAGTTTTGTCGGTTTGATTGTCATTATTGCAATGTCAGTTCGTCGTTACAGGCGATATAATCGACAGCAGACATTTGCGATACAGAAAAAGAGTAAGAAAACAACAATTTTATCAAGAGCAGAGATTAGAAGTATTTGAAATTTATTCGATTGGCCGAGTCCGAGTCCCAAAACTGAGAACAAGTGTACTCGACCGTAAGACGGCAACGTCTTCGAGAGTGTTGTCCGAAAAAATCCCGCAAATGATGGCTTCGAGAACGTTCTTCCAAAACACAAGATACCGTCAATGGTACCACGTCTATCACGAGTCGATGCCGGTCGGCATGTTCCTTTATTGTCTAGAGAGAAAAAAGTGCAGATCAAGAGAAAATTGAAAATTTGTCATTTGACGCCTTGGTCATTTTCGCAGAGGACTGCAAACAAATGTACCGAAATTTGTGTTTTTTGCTCATTACACCAATTGGTTGCAGTCTTGTGTACTTCATTCTGTCGTTTCGTAACCTCACCATTTGTATTACTGCGAACAATTTTTGGCGTAAAAGATTTTGAAGCACGAGTTCCGTATTTTTCAGAGTTTTTTTGTAATGCGTTATCGAATGTGTCCCATACTGAGGCACAACTAAAGGGAACAAATTTTTTCGCCATCAATTTCAATTTTTACTTGGGTTATATTTCTATACAAGAGAAATCTTGTAAATTTAAGGTGTTTATTTATTTTCTAATAACGTAGTTCTGTAAAACTCGTTTGGTGCTGGGCCTTTAATTTGTAAATTAGAAGGGCCGTGTGGAGGCAGTGTGGCCCAGTGGTTAGGGCGCTTGCCTTGAGATCCGGAGATCCCGGGTTGAAGACCCGCTCTGACCACTCGTTGAATTTGATCCTGGTAGTCCCTGGTTCAACTTCCCAGCTGCACTTGTAAATAGCCAACTGGTTTGCCTCCGGCCTGTTGGGATTCTTAACAGTTGTAGTTGTTGTGTTCTGTTGTTTCGTTGATTCATTGGCCCTGAAAAGCCCCTATGGGGAGAGGTCAATTAATTAAGTATGTATGTAAGGGCTTTTTCATGGATTAAATTGTTTGCATGTCATAAATATCACAACCTACTAGTGCAGGTCATTTTTTGCCCCTGCAGAGATTTTTGTCGTATGCATGAGTGTGTGCATAAATTACTTGTTGTTTCAATTCTTTTCTAATATCTGAATTTTTTCCGCCCGGAGTGTAAGATTTTTAGAGTTGGTGTTAATTTGTTTCTTTTGTTCATAATATATGTCTGACTAATTTTGCAAGAAAATACCCACTAGATTTTCGCTTACTGAAGAAAGGGAGCAGCCTGTCTTCAATTATAAGCCTAACGTCTGTACCAATTGCTTAGTTTTTGCTCAGTCAATAAATACTTTGCAACAGAGAGAAGACGTCGGGTAAATTGATGGTGGTTACTAAAATCTTGCATCTCACCCAACCTTTAGACAATTAGAAGGATTACTCAGTAACCCAAGTCGCCCCAGTTGAATTGGACGAGCTTAAGGCTGCCTTACAACTGTAGATGCTGCTACTTTTGACAACTTATTTCCAATCTCTTCACTCCATCTTCCCACAGCAAAAGTACCGTGCCTGTTGTTTAGGGGTGCAGGGATGGCGCATGCAGTGGTGAGAGCACTCGCCTCCCACCAATGTGGCCCGGGTTCGATTCCCAGACTCGGCGTCATATGTGGGTTGAGTTTGTTGGTTCTCTACTCTGCACCGAGAGGTTTTCTCCGGGTACTCCGGTTTCCCCTCTCCTCAAAAACCAACATTTGACTTGATTTGCGTTAATTGTTAAGTTCAGTGAAAATTAACTGAGGCTATTTAAGTTCTTATTTTCTTTATCAAAATGACTAGAATTTAATTAAATACAAACCCTTTGTACATTTTGAAGCCAAACTGTATGTTTTTTCGATTTATGAATTTTAAGTTCTAGATTTTTTTGAAACAAAGAACCTGCCTTGAAACTTGAGCTTGACACAGGTTCTTATCAACAACAACAACAACAACAACAACAAGCTTATTTCTTTCTTTAAAAAAATAAATAACAATTTAGACCGACCCACAGGTAGCACAACTAAGGCAGGTCATTCAATAGATTCAATGGAAATTCTTAGCTTGACAGTTTCTTAAAATCTTATACGCGGGTTTTTGTAACGTTCCTTTACGAAATTCAAATTTTAAAAAAAACACTTTCCTGAAGCAATTATATGTCAGACAATACGAACTAGCGTGAATCTGTTGTATATTTTTAGGAATGCCTTAAAATTTAGCGGTTTTTTGCTTGTTTAAAGGAAAATAAAAACAGACCCGAATTTAATCCACCCTCTAGCCAAGTTATTGTTAAGTTAATTACGGCTCAAGTTGTTCTAAGGCTGACAATAACTTTATCCACTAGAGAAGTTACTAGAGCGACTTTCGTATATATGACCTTGAAAAAAGTGTTCGCAATTTGTTTCACGGAGCAATGTTTGGCAACATTAAAACAAGGCTTCTCCTTATTCCCGCCAAGGAAACTCCTAATATGGGCAGTCAACAGTTCGATTGCCCAATCACATTACTGCATTTCAAATGACGTCAAAGCAAAACTTTGCAGAAAGTTCCACGGAGAGATGACATTGTTTGCATCCGCGTTTTCTAAGCCAATGAAAATTGGCGCTGGTTTGTTTTTGTTCGATAAGCCAATTAAATCTTTTGCATTTTTGTTTACATTCTGTTTTTACGTTTACTTTTCAAGGTCATATGAAAGTCGCTCTATCCTATCAGACAGCTTGTCTGAACAAAGATCTCTGAATTTGCTGCTCACGTGACCCGGAATATACACACTGTCATGAGCACTTTTAAGGCCCCTTCCCCTTTCGGAAATTTTTGTATCCGCAATTTTTTCCGATTCAAAAATATCCGCGTCTACACGTAGCGTAATCCAACCGTTTTCGAATCGTTTTAACTGTCCACACGTATCCCAATACCCCCTAGTGCCCAATGCTTTTGACAACGGGAAGACTTTGCTAGTTGAGCATGGGCAAAATCCTATGTTGGCACCATTTTCTCTGTTTTGTTAACGTGTTGCACGTGAGAGTCTTTCATGGTCCAAGGTCGATACGCCATGTTGATTTATGTCACCCGGAAAAGACTGGATCCGATATATTACGTCAGCGTATTCGAAAATTTGCGTATACGACCGCCCACACGTATGCCAATTCGCAGCTCATTGAAAAATTTCCACTCTGGAGACCGAACTCGAAAAATTCCCGATACGGTCACCGAATTCGCCGGATACGTGTGGACGCAAGCCACATTCGGAAAAAAAATTCGGATACAAAAATTTTCGGGTATGTGTGGACGGGGTTTAAGTAAAGGCATGTACGAAAACCTTCATGAATAATATTTTATCCATTGCATAGTGTTTTTATCCACTGGATAGAGTTATCCAGCCTTTGAACAAGTGGGGACTATACTGAAGTATATGACCAAAAATCCAACGAAACTAATGCAGATTTTTCCTTTTTTAATTTATATATCGTTTCCTCCTGAAAAAATAAAAACTCGCTAGTAATGATAATAGAGCGTTTTCACTCACGTGAATAAAATGGATGCTAATTTGATGAAACAAAAGAAAGTATTTGCATAAAATAGAGTTCAATACCCAGAGGATTAGTTTGGACTACCAACATGGCTGCCGTTTCTTTGTTTTGGAATACCAACACGGCTGCCGTGACGTCATATGAAAACGCTCTACAGATGGTATTCAAGCAATCTCGTGAGACCGAGGTGACAATGGTGTAATGGACAAATTCTAGTGGACCAAAAAAGGAGCTAATTAGAGCTCACCAACATGGCCGCGATGAAAACCACCTATAGATCAGGAGAATGGAAATTTATCAAGAGCACCATGACTAGGCATAAATAGATTGTGCTCGGCAACTTTTGAGCAACTTTTAGCGTTTTGAGCAACTCTTTGTAGTACCAGCAACCTAGGGCAACTTTTGCCTTCCTTGGCAACTTTTGAGCAACAAACTGATATAAAACCGATCCTGGCAACCCCAGTCGGAAAATGGGTAGAATTTTTTTTTTCCGTGTCGGTAAAAGTCTTGCCTGTCGCTCCCCTGGTAAGTGGTGTCTTTGTGCATAGAGCCCTCTGCGCGTATTTTCTTAGGATCGAGAGGGTAGTGGAAATGCGTAGATTTCTCTGGTGGACGCAGGAGAATCATTAACTTAGCCTGCAATGGCGTCGAAAGTCATGTGACGCGAATGGCGTTTTAGTGGATCTTTGAATAAAATATACCCTTATGAAGCTCAATAATGGAAAGTCAGTTGGATAAACTAGGCAGGTGGTGAAATACCAACACCTGGAATCTCAAAAGCGACGAGTAATGGACTTCGACAACAATCTATCGCCCGTCGAGCCGAAATCAAAGTGAGCTGTATTTCTAAAATAATATTTAACCAAGTGTGCTGTTATGTAGAACACTGAAACCAAATGGAAAATTCTCTGGTAACTTATGGGTTCAACAAAGACAGAGAACGATTGAACGAATCGAACACCTTACGTGGATCTGTGATCAACTCTGCACAGTCTTCAGGTAAAAAAATAATTGGAAATGTAACAGCCAAGAATTATTTGAAAGAAAGCTTGTCGTGTATTTTTTGCTTCATTATTCAAGGAAAAGGTTCTTCATGGAAACGGTTTGATCCTGAAATTTAGTTTGTTGCAATATTGCGCATATTTGACACGATTGAGTTTCTTCTCTTCACGCACGTAATGAAATTTTTGCCTCTAATAGCAAATATGTTGTTTGTTTCAAAAAATTGTTCGCTGGAAAAGGTGGCCTTTATGAATTCATCATGTTTTATGATATGCGAGCTTAACTGGATAGTTTTTATGGCAATAGTAAAGCATTTTCTTGTCAAAATGAGGTTAGCGTCTTTCTGGTGTGTTAACTGAATTAAAGCGTGAGTTTGTATTTGCCGTCTGCCGCGTAACCTTGATTTCCACTCTCAAAATTACCTCCAGAACCTACTTTTTGCGTAGAATAAGCTTTTAGAATGATGTTCTTGTTTGCATAAAGCAAGCTAACAAAATATGTACCTTGCTGAGTTCGCATTTGTCAGCGTTAATAGTATTTTGGGTCTGATGCTTCTGTTTTATGAGGGGTATATTGTTTTGGTCTCCCATCCAAACACTAACCCCGCTGGACCCCTATGGATTAACTTCAGTGAACGTATTACAAAGCTGTCAGATGCTCAGAGGGCACGCTTAAACTTGTGGTGAAAAGAAGTTGTGAGGGAACTCGAAAATTATCAACATGTCAGCCCAGAAGCCAACATTTCTCGCTTCTCTTTTATTTGTTATTCTTCAGAGACTGGAATGCTGTAGTTCAATACCACACAATTCAGTGCCTTCTAATTTTCTGTAAAACGTACCACAGGCAACCCAGTGAATGCTTCACGGAAGCATCTTGTTAAAACTGGTTTTATCAAAACTGATTTTATTAAAACTAAGCATATACAATAAAATGACAATAAAATAACACTTGCATTACGCCCACGAAATCTGGACAGCGGCTATCTATCTAACGGGCGCTTAAATCCAGCGGTTATTCGCTGCAACATAGAGCGTGCCGCCGGCCAATCTCGTACCCAGAGTCTTCGGGCTTCTTGGCCAGCGGGTGAGCGCCCGGAGAGACTCTGGGATAATCGACTTGAACAATATTTTTGATTGGCCGCTTGCGTAACAATGGCAGTCCGACAGGAAGTCGGTAAGTAATTCGGAAGCCCCAGAATTTGGAGGGAGATTCAAAATTTAAAACTAGTTTCAGTGCTGTTTGATTTTTTTTTCTACCTCAGAATCATATAAATCACAAAAATAATAAAACGACGAGGTTTGAATTATGTCTTATACAGCACGGAAATTTTCCCACGTTGCTAAAAAGTGATTACTGTTGCTGTTGCAAAAGTATCGTGGGAAAACATTACATCAGTCTCTTTGAGGAGAAATCCGTGGAATAAGGTCTTGTCGAAGCCATTCAGAATTACGGAAACATCAAATTGTGGAAGAAGAGGACATTTGTGTCGTTTCCACAAAAAATTTGTCGATCGTGTTGCTTGCACGATGGCATTCTCATTGCATTCTGAACAATGGAATGTACGCTGAAAAATACACTCACCGAAAGCGTCAGAGGTTTCATCTTCACTTGCTCTTACAGCAAGCCAATGATCATTTCTCCAGTTTCTTTGTGTGTAAATCTAAAATTCTTGTTTCTCGAACACTTTCAACCGGCCATTTCTACTGTTTACGGTTTTGTATACGTAATAAGACCGGAACCCACGTTTTCTGGGAAAATGGAGTCGATTATCCCAGAGTCTCTCCGGCCGGGCGCTCACCCGCTGGCCAAAAAGCCCGAGGACTCTGGGTACGAGATTGGCCGCCGGCCATCTTGGTATTTGCTGAGAGTCATTATCATGGCATCGCAATCAGATGAAAAGCTGTAAACTTGATCACTGTCTAAAGCATATGTAAAGTAAACAATATCATGGTGTATATGATATGATGTATATATAGTTAACATTATGATGCCCATCCAAGTAAACTTTGCAAGGTTGACTAGTTAGAAACTTTAACTAGAAAATACATATCTATTATTGAAGTTATGTTGAGTTTAAAGAGTATATTGATTACAACATAGTATTTATATTTGTCATATAACAATGGCAACAAACAAACAAACAAACAAACAAACAAACACGTTTTGAGTATTTATCTAAAACAAAACGACTCAAGAGAGCAAGCAACTTTTCTAAATTTTCGTGACAACTTTTTGATATTTGAGCAACTTTAGAGCAACTTTTCCTGAATTTACTAGCACAATCTATTCATGCCTAGCCAAGACACGGCGAGCTCATTTATACAAAATCAAGTTGGCTATCTGACACCTGTCAGTACTCAGTGACTCCTGATTACACGCAGCTCCGTTGTATTTTGCGATAAGGCTCTATTGTTTCCGTTTTACAATTTTTGTGCCTATGGTTTCCTGAATTAATCACGAGAGCCGTTGTCATGGCTGCATCCTAACCCTATAACCCGCGTTTCAAATGAGAGTGAGGCTGAAATTAATTGTTTTGATACAAATTTACTGCTTATAACTCAGGACAACAAGGTATGGACTAGAAAACCGATGGGGAATTTATAAGACAAGTCCTTCCTTATCACCCCATTAAGAACTCTACTGTCAAAGGGCGTGTTAAATTATTTTGGTAACATTTGGTCCCGGGACCCCACTATTTGACAAAACCCTGCAAGCTATAACTAAAAACTGAAAATATTCCATTGAAAAACGCAAGCAACAAATAAAGTTCACTTCACCACACATCAACACTCTTCGCTTGTTACGAGGAAAAAAAACTACAGTTTTGTATTCCACCGAAAACTGTTGACTTGCTTGAAGTCGTTTAGTTTTCGACGCTCTTTAGTTGGCGTTCCAGCTGGCACAATGCGCAATTAAGGCAACACATACCAATAATCGCGTCATTGCAAAGAGATCCCTGAAAAACAAATCGTTATAGAGTTAAGATGAAAACGAGACAAACTCTAGATCGTGGCATAGTCTCTAGGAGACGCGTGTTAGCTTTAGGCGCAACGAAAACGTCACTTGGAAGGTTTTGCACTTCTCCTTGAATATTGCGCTTCGCTCGACTTTCGTTACACCAATTGCGTTACGTCACTTTGCACTTCCCTCGACTTCCTTGCACCGTTCTATACTACGTATACATTGTGCTTCCCTGTCAACATTAGCCTACTCCAGAGTTTTAAATAATGGAAGATGCTTAGCTTAGCCATAGTTCATATGGATGTACTGGTTATGAAAACTCGAGAAAATTCAAAAGCAAGAACAGTGACATCGCGCTTCAAAACCTTTTGTCCTCAGTTCACAACCGAGTTTTGAATAAATTAATCGAAACTTCTGATTTGCTCTCTTTTAGAAAAAGGGTGTGGTTTGTACATGGTCGGGACCAAAACAGCGAACAAGAAACTTATCAAGTTTCCTAACCATTTCTGTATAATAACAATGGCTTAGCGTTCAACGCCAAAACTCACTGGCAGACCTTCCCTTGAATTTTAATCCAGTCACGAGTTACCTGGGGAGCTAGCGGGAACAATGCGCAAAGCCGTGCCATGCCAGCGACGAAGGCAATTTCGCGGTTACACGGTGGCGACAAGATACGAATGTTATGTTTGAATGGCATGTTCTTGCCACGAGAACATATATAAAATTCATATATTCGAGCTAACGTGAAATTTTCTTTTTATCATATGGACAATAAATATACATGGTAGAGATTGAAAAGCATGCTTTAATACAAATACTGGGTATTAAAACAAACCAAAAAAGGCGGGAATCGTGACGTCATTGCTCAATATGACCACTCGTGTTACACACGAAAAATACGCCACCCAGTTCCCGGATGTAGTGATCGTGTTGATTGCACGAGTGTTTTAGTTCCCGGTCAAACACTCTCGTCCATATAATAAAAGGCGTTACACAAATCTCGCCGTTCATTTCCTGTCGTGGCACTCACCTGAATGTTTTGCTGAGTTCTCAGCTTGGCTCTGAGAGTAAGTGGAGCGGCCTGAGCGCAGCAGCAACCGTAAAGATATCCTTCATCCATACGATTGGAGATGCTACTGAGCAGAACGCATGGACAGAACGTACCTAACAAGCCTTTAAGAAGGGAGAAATAACATCGAGTAAATGAAATGAGATACAGATCTCTTTTAACCCCTTGTGAGGTGCGATGTGCTTTGTAATACGTGCCTAGAAGTAAAATGAATGTTTTACCCCCTCCCCCAAAAACCACTTGTCTCTAATTCCACTCTCCGCCCCACTATTCGCACTGCTATCGTAAGATTCCGAAATTGAACCCTTGGGAGGAAAGGTCGTTCAAATGCATTAGCCCCACCGAATATATACTCGGGGGGCTTAAATCTGATAATTGTCCTTCAAAAGTACAAGCACTGTTACGGTTCGTAGAGTTCAATTTAATGGTTATCGTTCAAAACTTGCCGTGACGAGAATTTTTACAGATTTCGATCTCAGGGGAATCCTGGAAGAAATTGTTTTTGAATGAAAAGTGAACTAAAAGTTTCAAAAACTATGACCCAAAATAGACGCGACTGAAATTCTGTGGGCTTGCGAAAAACCCACACGTCATTTTAAATCTTTTCTTCAGTGACCTGTGGCTTCTTTCCGCGCTCGCAAGTACAGGGATCGAACCGTTGTAAGAGGTGTCAAATAGTCACTTGACTTTTCCAAATGCTCGCAAAATTTAACTTTTTCTCGACTTTTTACGGATTTTATATCCTCTGTCTGTCAAAGACAGGTTACGACCGTGAGAGGTGGAAGTTTCAGCGCTAATGCGCCGATCAAATCGAAACTTCAACATCCCCCGCCCCCCAGGCAAACCCCGGGCATTTGACTATCTTCTGTGTTTCGAGTTCATCGGCGCATAAACCCCAAATAGATCCGTCGGGAGGTCAGAATATTTCACTCTTAATAATCCATGGTATAAGGGACTCTTTGCTTTACCTTTTTGCCTCATTAGCAATGTCTATCGTTTTCTAATCAGTCAACTGAGAATAAAAAGAATATCTGTGATTTTTCAGTTGTCCTTTCGCAACTTGCATTCTATCCTTCCCACGGGCACATCGTTTCATGTATTCTTGGATTTCATATGACGTCACGGCCGCTATGATGGTGTCCCGATCCAATCCTCCGGGAATTGAAAGCTATTATTATGCTAACGTATTCTTTTGTTTTCGTTGAAAACACGGCTGTTGATCACGTGAGTGAAACCCAAGAATACCTTTAATTATATCAACGATGAAATGATATATGAAATGGATCATATATGAACTGCGGATATGAAATCAAGTGAAGCTATGATCCTCGCAGTTATGAACGCAATTTTTGCAATTGCGTAAAGAAGCCTGAAAAATTCAGGACTTCAACGAGGTTTGAACCCGTGACCTCGCGATACCGGTGCGACGCTCTAACCAACTGAGCTACGAAGCCACTGACGTTGCGAGCTAGTCATTTGTGGGTTCTATCGTGAGGTCACGGGTTCAAACCCCGTTGAAGTCCTGAATTTTTCAGACTTCTTTACGCAATTGCAAAAATTGCATTCATAACTGCGAGGATCATAGCTTCACTTGATACCTTTATATGTTAGGATGGGAGTGAAAAAACGCACAAAAAAGATAAACTCACAGCTGGGTACGTCTTCAAAGCATTGAAAGATGCCACTATTCCATCCCTTGCCATCTGTCGCTGTAGGCTGTACTGTCACCACCTTAGTCATACTGAAGGCAGAGAATTGACAATTCTGAGACAGATAGCAAACAAAAAAGTTCAAACCCCTGGCTTAATATGGCAACATTGTACGGCGATATTAGGGTCTTAAAAGGGAGCTTACGAAACGACGACGCCACAAAACAATAGGTTTAGTGAGAAAAAACAATGGCTCTGCACGCTCTGTACGTTCATTTTTACATTTTGGTACATTTCTTTGCCGTCATCTCCTAAATGACGTCGTGAAATGACCAAATTCAAGGTTCTGTGGAGGACGTTAGCACATGACGATGAATTTTCGGTTCTCTCTCTCTCTGCGCTTCCAACCCACTCATACCAGTTTAATTCCTAGACAGTTGCTACACATTTTTAACGCGAAACGACATGAAATAGTTTCGTAGTGATATGAATAACGCGAACTTGTATTTTTAAATGAGGTCCTCGTAACCGTCGTCGTCCTCGTTTCGTAAGCTCCCTAAGATCTACGACGGCGACGTCCGCGAAAACGTCACCTCAAAATAAAACTTTGCACATCATCCTAAAGGCGCTGTTACACTGCGAAACGGCCAAAATCGTAGCGAGACAAGTTGCACGAAAAGTAGAACTTAATTCTACTTTCAGCAACGGCTCTTGGAACTTGCCTCGTAACGATCTTGGCCGTTGCAGGGTATGTTACACTGTGAAATGTTTCGTGCAACTTGTCCCGCCACAAAGTCGCCAAAACATTGCGCAACAAGTTGCACGAAACATTTCACAGTGTAACAGCGAATTAATTCGTAAGTCTTCGCTCCATCACGTTCACCTCATACAATATTAGCGAAGGATTCGAAAAGGAAATTGAGTACGAGCTGTTTCACATTAAAAATAGAGAATGAAACCGGTTCGCGTTTGTATGCTCCCGTTGTCGTCATTAAAGACATTTAGCATTACGTGAAAGGCAAAAGTGACCACGTGACCATGACTTTCCCGCCATTTTCTACGTTAGCCGGCTGCCGCTTGCCGTTTCTATCTGAAAGTAGGCATTTTCGCGTTTGCCGTAAACGTGAAATTTTCTTCTACGTAAGAAGTTGCTTGCGGAAAAAAAGTTACCCCAAAACCATTTTCCGGTATGCCAAAGGAGGAAAAATTAGGTTTCATGGTTATAGAAAGTTCGTAACTGACTCCTTCATGTAATTTTCTTCATGAACTCACGTTGGCTCTCTGTTGCCCGACAAAACAGCTTTATCGAAACTCTCAAATTTTGACAGGTAAGGATTTTCATTTTATAAAGCGTCTTTACTACAAAACAATGTTTAAAAGGAACAAAAATTTGAGTTTCTAAAGAAACTATGGTGCTGCGTCGGTGGGAGATTGAAACAGAAATTTATTTTATCAAACGAGTTGATAAAGGTCGAATGGCCACCGTGAAAGATTTGGAAAGCTGACGTTTCGAGCGTTAGCCCTTCGCTCCGACGAAGGGCTAACGCTCGAAACGTCAGCTTTCCAAATCTTTCACGGTGGCCATTCGACCTTTATCAACTCGTTTGATAAAATAAATTAATGTTTAAAAAGACTGTGAGTTTTGTTTTTGCTTTTTAGTAACTAAAAACTCGAGTTACCGTGGGTCACGCGAAGCTAAAGTCACAACCTTTTCTCTATAATTTACGTGAAACGTGAAACGGCAAGCCGACGTTTTACGTTCCACGTAACGTGATGCTAAATCTCTCTATTACCTCAAATTTTGCAATTTCACTTCGTGTTATGCATAGTACCTCAAAAAACTAGAATCATGTGCAGCATCTTTTAACCAGTTATATTGTTGTTGTTGTTGTTGTTGTTTTGTGGTGCTGTCGTTGCTGTAACCGTTGTCTGTTTCTTGAATTCCCTATTCGTTGGGAGACGGTGTCAGACGTGCGTGGCCCAACACACACAACACTAGCCAATACTCAAAGGAACTGCTGGATTGATAGTTCAGTTGATAGGGTAGTGCAGCGTACTGCTATGATAGAGAATTCGCCTCTCTTTTAAGCCTATAATCCTGGCCAAAACGAAGTCCATGCCCTAGACAAGACCTTTAAAAAGTGTTTGCCTCCGGAAACCCAGCATTGTCCAGGAAGGGGGGGAGAGGAGGGAGATTAAGGTTTGCCGAGTGTAACATCACCTTAAGGGTTGCCACTGCCAATTTCATAGGCTTCTTTGCCGACAAAATCACTACTATTCGTCATGAACTTGAATCAAATCCTAAGCACGGTATTCATTTATTAGAAGAAGCTTCAGTTGCAACAACACAACTCCATCGTTTCAGCTGTCCTCCAAATTCGACTCTACTTAAGATTTTGCGTCCTTTAGAAACAAAGTCTTGTGAACTTGATCCTGTTCCATCTTCTATACTGCTTGATTGTCTTGATCTACTTTGCCCCGTGATCTGGAAAATTGTTAATTTGTCTTCAGTAGAGACCTCCGTCATGTCTACTGAAGTTAAACAAGCTGTAATCCGTCCTTTGTTGAAGAAACCTGGTCTCGATTATCAACATATTATAAGAACTTTCGGCCAATTTCCAACTTTAGTTTGTCTAAAGTTATTGAAAAAGTAGTGGCTTTGCAACTTGTTGATTACATGGACAGAAATGGCCTATGTGAAGTGTTTCGATCTGCCTATCGTACTAACCATAGTACTGAAACAGCTCTCATCAGGGTCTCCAATGACATTGTTCTTTCCATTGACAGTCGGAAATCTGTTGTTTTGGTTCTATTGGATCTTTCGGCTGCGTTTGACACTTTTGATCATTTTTTTCCTGCTCTCAAGATTATCAGCCCGTTTTGGCATCTGTGACCATGCACTGAACTGGCTTCGTTCATATTTATCCAACCGTACACAGTTTGTCAGGATCCAAGGTGTTTCATCTCATGTGAATGACTTACCTTATGGAGTTCCTCAAGGGTTCGTTCTGGGTCCTTTGCTATATTTATTGTATACATCCCCATTGGGTGACATTGCAAGATCTTATGGCCTGTCTTATCATTTTTATGTGGATGACACGCAGTTATATTTGTCCTTTGAAACGTCATCTGCTAAGGATTTGTCAATTTGTAAATCTACTATTGACGACTGCGTTAGGGATATTGACTTGTGGATGATAGCAAACAAACTGAAACTGAA
>OX421452.1:12234984-12237484 GCA_949126865.1 Montipora capitata | reverse complement strand
CACAAAGAGTTCCTCTAAGTCTAAGCATCTCCTACCTATTTCTAACATTAAAGTTGTAGGGTAAAGGTTAGCGTTATTTTTAGATCAGGTAGATGAAGCTTTTTATCCTTACTTGAGATACGAAAGATGTTGAAGTCCGGAAAAGAGCAGGGGGACACTTCGTGACGCTTAAGGAAATCCACGTGCATCTTATTACTTCCGTTTTCTGGACTTACAGCGGTTTTCAATTGAGTGTCGAAAGTAATTAGCGAATAGAACTTTTTACCGATACGGCGGCCATTTTGATTTCTATTGTTTCGAATAGCCATTATGGGATGCCCAGGGGGCAAATACATATTAATTTGCCCCCTGGGCATCCCATAATGTCTTTCGAAACAATAGAAGTTGGTTTCACTTCTGATTGGTTGTAAAAATAGCGCGAGAACTTTGAACCCATCACTGAGTGAAGTAATGCAAAACCAAAGCAATTCGCTAATTACTTTCGACACCGTACAATTTAAAACCGCTCTATCTGTTCACGTAACGACAATGCTGCATCTCTCTATTCGTTTTTTCACACCTGTGACAAACACGACTTCAGTGTCAACAGCACTGGCTCACTAGAGCGCTCACCAGTAGTAGGCGCCGAATAAAGAGGGGCGTACCGTCGAACGAGGAAGGAGGGGCGCTAGGGGCGTATCTCGCCTCGCGTAGACCTCTTCCCCCATCTATAACGCGCTGAACATAAACGACACACCAGAGGCGATTATCTGAATAGTCTGCAATAGACCTTTTTGCAGATACGGCAGCCATTTTGATTTCTATTGTTTCGAAAGACATTGTGGGATGCTCAGGGGGCAAATTAATATGTATTTGCCCCCTGGGCATCCCATAATAGCTATTCGAAACAATAGAAATCAAAATGGCCGCCGTATCGGTAAAAAGGTCTATTCAAATGTCCTCACAAGTCGCTTTTGCATTTTCATTGAGTACTTTTCCTACATCCTTACCGTTACTAGCACTGCCTAGCAAAACAGAAAACATCTTACTCCGTTGGTTAGAACGACTACTTCCTAGGTTCTTAACGATCATTCAGACGCACCTCGTGAGAGTTTCTTACAGGTTTGGAAATACTTTGGTTCGCTGCCAGTTTCTTTTTCGAAATAGCAAGATGAAAATTGATCTGTATTAACACGATGTTTGAGATCATTGGCATTAGCCATCAAACCCGTTATTTAGTCGGAACACACTGTCTACTCATTTCAACGTTGGTTCTTAAGAGTGTCGGCGAATGGGCCCTGATTTTGATTCAACGTTCCATCATGGCTCTTACACCAAGCAGAGAAAAGTAAGACGTCTCTGTGATTTGTTAGATACTTTGGGTTTCGTCCGAGAAATGAACGATTGCAACTTAAGGCGTTCCCACTTGGGACTATTTAAACCATAGTTGTGTTTCATAGCGTCGCGCTATCCATCCGCAAGCAGAATTTGTCCAACCATCTTGGTTACATCTCGTGAACTTTCCACGGGCGATGAAGCAACACCTCCTTGCAGAGGTTTCCCTGTTTCTTTCAGAACATTGTGATCTGAGTAATTTTCAAGCAGAGTTCCGCCACACGCACCCACTTCATTATTTTGGAATTCGAAAGAATATTCTTTCTTCTTTCCAGAGATAATTCTTTTTTTATCTTGACCGGAATTGCCGCGTTCACAAACAGCGTTGCTGGTGCCATCTTTGCAACCTAGATTTTCTGAAAATGGAGTATGATCATCCTCACTACCTTCATCCTCATCCTCCTCATTCTCCTTCTCCACATCGTCATCATCATCATCATTATCATCATCGTCGTTAATACGGCCTCGGGCGTCTTCGTCATCTTCGTTTTCGTCGCTGTCATCGCCTTCACTTGAATCGTCACTGGAAACAAACAGAGGAAGTAAGAGTTAAGTTAGGCTTAAGTAAGACAAGTCGCATAATAGTTCCGTAGAACTTACGCACCCGAGGTTTTTGAGTCACTGACGGAAACCGGAAGTGAACATTTCGCAAGCCGGGACAGTGGTCTCTCCCAAGTTTTAAAGGTAATCGTCTGTAATAGTGAAAAGATACTTAGCAATATAAACGTGATAGTGTTAAGACCACTTAAAAAAGAAAACAGCTCACTTCCGGTTGCCGTCTGTGGCTCAAAACCTCCTCCTGCTTAAGCTTCCTATTGAGAATTAAGGTATGTTACCAGGGAGCGTTTTTGAGAGGCGGACGGCAACCGGAAGTGAGCTGTTGTCCCTTTTAACGTTTCTTCACACAACCACATTTATATTGCTAATTATCTTTTCTCCATTAGAGATGATTAGTATAAACCTCTGAAACACACCACTGTTCTGGCACGCAAAATGTTCTCTTCCGGTTGCCGTCCGCGTCTCAAAAACGTTAAGCACCCTACTGGCACTAGTCTTGCACCTAAGGATCCTAACAAGATTCCTGGCTTCACCGGGATTCGAACGCATACCCGAAGCCGTACCGGCG
>OX421452.1:12177484-12227484 GCA_949126865.1 Montipora capitata | reverse complement strand
GTTACATTACCTTACCCACATTGACAACGGAAAAGGAAATCCTCGGCCATAATCCTTTATTCCACTGTCATCTGTAATTAAGATAAAGAAACAGTAAGACAGCTTGAATGGGAAAGATTAACAAAGGTTCACAACTAAGGACATTTTGATGAATCGAACGATCCCCTCACCACGAGCCTTTTCGTTCTTGTCGCTCTCAAAATGTGCAGAACCATCCCAAGCATTCTCAAACTTTGCACTCTTGCTTAGCTTCTGACGATGTGGATCCTGTTTTCCTTTCCCTTTGTACTTGTGCTTTCCCATTGAAATCAGCTTAACTTTCCGCCATTTTGTTTTTTCGTCCCCAGAGCTCCGTGCATCAGTAAGGAAAATATATCGCGTGACCAGCTCGCGTGACCAAATCGAGTAATTTCATTGCCGATTTCCACTTCTTGCCATCGTGGAACCAGTGAAAGAATGAAATACAAATATTCAACTCAGCTATTGTTGCACAAATACTATCAGCTCTGGATTAGCGTAAGACGTGCTCCCAACTCATACCAGGATTCATAGGCTCCTGGTCCGCACTGGGAAAATATTGGTCGAGTTCATCCTTTTGCAAGTTTTTCAGGGTCAGTACATAAACTTGCAAAAAACAAACGAGACCAATATTTTCCCAGTACGGACCAAACAAACTAGTTCAATTATATTGGTATATTGTTTTCTTTATCTTCTTCCGATTCTTTTTCGGTACTTGCCTCTTCACCTACTTCTGTTAACGGCTCTGGAAAGTAAAATTCGTACTGGGACTCCGACATGACTAAATGAAAAACATTTCTCGCATTTTTCTTTTGTGTCCGAGAGAATGACAACAGTTTGGCAACATATATACGCTGCTTCGTGACCAGTCCATCTTATCCTTCTGGCCCAGGTTGCTCGAAGCATGGTTAGCGCTAACTGGCGTTAAATACCATGGAAACCTATAGGTTCTGATACCTCTTAACCAACGGTTAACGCTTACCGGCCTTCCAGCAACCGGCCCCTGTATTGCAAAATTCGCGCGGCTTTTCCCGCGCTCTGAGCATACATTGCTTGGAAAAGTCTTTCACATCACCAAAGCACCGGCTAAAACATTGTTGGCCTGTTTATTGCAGTATTTCGTTTGCAGCGAACTTTAGTTAAGTTTGTCCCTCAGCTTTCAATGCACTTGAGGTCAGTAAAGTAAGTACCAGTATTAGTGGGAACAATACTACATGCAATCAAGATAGGAGGTCATCCCGGGCAGGGAGGGGTGCGCTCCCCCTGCACCCAACCCCTACAATCTTGGACAGAATAAAATGGAACAGCAAACCCCCATCCCCCCCAAAGCAAGGATGAAGCCGCGCAAAAGCCAAAACGCGCCATTTTCCCATCCTTGATTTGCGGGGGGGAGGGGGGTTTCAAATTTCCCATCTATTTTGTCCAAGATTGTAGGTCCGCCCTGCCTATTAAACAGAAGCTATTGTAGCCGGATAAAAGGGACCCTTCGGGTTGTCTTCGATTGCGGTCGGCCTCTTGTTCTTGCCTTGACTTCGTACGAAAAATGAGCTGAACTCTCCGTTTGAGCAGTATGCAGCTGTATCGCATGGATATGGTTCAAATCGCGTTCAAAACTGGATTGCAGGCTTCTTTCGCAACTACGTACGTAAGTTGTTCATTTCACTGTAATGATATCTTCAGCATCAATCAATTCTTACACGATTGTCTACCCAAATTTTACATAACACGGGTTGGCGCGCTAGCTATTAAGTGAGAAATGAAACTTGGGAAGTGCCAAAATTTGTTCGTGTGGACGACTTGTTTCATAAAATGTAGCAAACATTGAGAAGTATGACCCAAAAATTGGTTTTCTCCCCTTGGAATAGCGTGGGTTTGTTTATCACTAAAGCTTAAAGAGGGCCCTGCCGTCGACCTTGAAAACCAAAGAATAGACGCAAAGACCTTCGAACTGAAAGAAGCGATTGCAGTCAAGAAGGGATGGAAAATTGTCAAATACATTTCGTTGTACACAAAGAATGCTGTTTTAAAAACTATCTGAGAAATTAAGATTCCTTGTGTTAAAGATTTTTTCTAGTGTTTAAAATGATCAACAAAGGCAAAGAAAAGAAAATTTGGTAGCAAACTCTTATGTTGGGAGATGGCATTCGTCCGCTATCATGTTGCCTGGTGTGCAACACTTGACCAAAGATTTCTTTTTTTTTTACCCAGAGCTTTTTAACGTCCTAAACGAATGCTGTTTGTCAAATATTTTTTCAAGCTAAAACTATTTGGTACCCTACCAAGATCAAACTTTGTGGCCAGATGGGTGGTTGTTCAGCTTCATCCGCTAGTGCGGAAGTCATGCAACGCTCCTTGACCAGGATTGCTGCGTGATTTCGGCGTGACAGCATTCACTAAATTTTAGCAGCGTGTTTGTGGACGCAAACAGAAGAGTCAAATTCAGGTTCAGGCAGTCTCCAGACAATCAAGGACAAAACTCTTTAAAAACAGCTAGTTTTATTAGGAAAAAATAGTTTCATTAGGGACAAAGGAAATCTTTTACTCGTGAGACGGTTCCTCGTTACAAAGAATTTCTTTTCCGCACAATTTTACACTATATACAATAAAAAAATGTGAATAAATATCGCCATTCAATTACTTTCATTTGAATAGTAGCATAGTATCTATCTAAATGATAAAAGCAGCCAACGGATTACCCATACTCTCAAAGAAATGAATGTTGTTCAGTTATTTTTAACAGGAACAAATCTACAAGACCTTCAAGCGATCCGTTTTCTATTTCTTGGATCTGAGATAGAGCTGTCAACATACAATTCGCACAATTATGACCTCAAGGCATAACGCACTTTTTAGGAAGGTGCAAAATTGGTTCATTCAGAATTGCATGTGCTCACGATGTTCTCCAAACATGTTAGAAGTTTAGGATGAGTTAGAAATTGTAAAACCAGGCAAAATGAGAGTTTCATTGTTCACCTAAGAAGGTTAGTCTGTTTTGGTCTTTGACAGTTTTAAGTCAGTCAGTTCTTTGAATGTTTTCAAGTACTAGCAGTGCATGAAGCATCAGCATTTGCAAAGACTACTCCAGTATCCCTCGCGGCCGTTTTAGTACCACCACGCGCAGTCACGCGACGCTCCTTCCCATTTGCTTGTTGGAGTCGTCACGCAAACCTTCTCGCCAACAACAAATCACCAAAAACGATGCGAGAGAAATTGGGACTGTCCGTGACAAAATCAAAATCCCTCATGCTACTAAGAAACAATACGCTAATTTGCGCAACTCTTGAAAAAGTGCGAGACTTAACGTACTTGCTAAATGTTACGGAAGTTAAAAAACCGACGACGGCTTCGACAGCCCCCCGCCCCCCAGAACAATAATGTTATTCATTCGTAGGGAAAAATCATGTAGATAGCGCCGAGCATTTTAGTTCAATTATTAGCCATAATCTTCAAAAAGCACAACTTGGGAACCAGTCAGTTAAGCTTTTAAAGATCGATAACGTGACCGTAAAACAGCGAATCGTTCGAGTCCATTTACTGGACACTTCCCCCTTTTTGAGCAATGGCAACGAGACGAAACACACTTCAATTGTGCAATATTTAAGTTAGCGAAAAGTTTGAAAGGGAAGATTTCGTTGTCGTAGCTGTTGCCTTCGTTTCTTAAAAGCTCTCTCGTGATACTTAGCTATAATTTGCGCAAATCCATCAAAGGAGCGGGGAAATAAAACAGAAGAGTACAGACAAAGTCCAGCTGTCAGTAAGCCGTTGAATATTTAGCGCCAAGATTGTCTTTCGTTTGCTAAGACATTTGAAGTTTGCTAAGGAACTGGGCTTCTTGTTCAAGGAATTCTTCATCCTGGAAAACAAAATGAAAGAAATGCGTGAAAGTTCTCTTCAACTGGCTGTCATGGGCCCAAAGTATCACTTTATAACGGTTTTCAATTGATGATGATGATGACGATGATGATAAAAAATAAAAAAAGTCAAGTCCCTGTTTACGAGCCAGAAGGCCCATCAGGCCCATCAGGCCCATCAGGCCGGCACTTATTTCCGGTTTCACTAACATGAAGCGACTAGGAGTATTTCTACTCCCCCCTGGATGGGATGCTAGTCCATCGCAGGGTTACCCCCAGCATTTCGCCAGTACCCATTTATACACCCGGGTGGAGAGAGGCACCGTGAGAGTAAAGTGGCTTGCCCAAGAACACAACACAATGTCCCCAGCCAGGACCCGAACCCGGACCACTCGATCCGGAGTCGAGCACTCTAACCATGAGGCCACCGCGACTCCCAAAAAAATATTAGTCACCTACAGCTGCACTATCATGTAAGTTATGGAGGGGAGCTATTGTAGCATAGAGCAGCAGCAGCATCGCTTTATCCCAGTTTCCAGCTAAAAAAGATGAGCTTAATTACTCATCTTTTCAGGGAGACCGCCAATCAAATCAAATTAGATCAGTTCAAATCAACTGTTGGTTTCTGCTGACAGGGAGAAACCGGAGTACCCGAAAAAAAAAAAAGACCTATCGCAGCAGAGTAAAGAACCAACAATATTAACGTACATACATATGACGCCGAGTTCGGGATCGAAGCCGGGACAGATTGGTGGTAGGTGAGTACTCTCCACCATTTCCAAGCCTTGTTCCAACACTGCACTAACCTTTTTACCCCACCATCCAAGGAAGCTTAAAAATCTTGAGCCACCATTTTCATTAAAAAAGAGTCCAGCCTTCAGCAAACAAGATGGTGGATCTCTCCGATACATTAAGGACGGTGCCTACTAATTCAAAGGTATTTTTGCGCGATTTACTGAATATGCGGGAAAAGCAGATCTTAACAAGTGTTATTGAAATCCAAAAAGAAAATTGGGGATAACCACGCATTTTTCGAAGATAATTAATCAACAATATTTGTAAAACACTTTACAATACAAAGCAATGTATGCCGTTCTTTTCCAAATTGAAGCTTAATTAGCTATGAAAAATGCATGGTTACCCCAATTTTCTCTTTGGATACCGAGAGCACTTGCTAAGTTCTGCTTTCTCTGAATGGTTTTGAACCGCGCAAAAATATCCCTGTATTAATAAGCACCACCGATAGGAAATCCGAGTATCTCGAGATGCGCAAAACGCATGCGCAATAACAATAGTAGACACCGTCCTTGAAACACTTTTTAACAACACTAAGTTATCAAGCTTCACGCTTGCAAATTTCGGGTAACGCTCTTTGCGACCACCAAATATCAATTTTATATCAGAAGAGAATACTTAGCTTTGTAACTGACAACCAAAACCCTTCTCATCAACAACCAACAACAACAGAAATGACGAGTGTCGACAACCCACCTTTTCTCTATCCTTGGACCACTTTCTGAGCGTTCTTTTCAATTCAAGACTGTTAACTAATAAATCCGGAGTTACAGAAGCAGAACCAAGCTGGGAGGGGTGCAACAGATTTGACGAGTCTCTTGCAGAAGAATCTGTTGATTTAAGATCAGCAAAATTGCATTGCGATTTCATGAAAACCTGGCTTTGGCCGGAAACAGTTAAACACTGTTACGTAAAACTTATTATCTTAGATACTGAAGGTTTTTCTCACTTTCAGCAAAGACAAAAGGGTTGGCTGCAATAAATTTCGTCTCCTCGTATGGGGTGATTTAGGTTTCAAAGACATACCGTTGTTGATCATTCAGTGTTTTCTGAAAATGTCAGTATTATAGTTGGGACGAATCTTGCAGAAAAATTTGCGAAGGAATGCGATTAGACAGGCAATTGAAGCGTTCCGATGCAAAGGCAGGGCTTTGAAGATTTTTTTGTTCATTCGAGCCACGAGAAAATAAGGGCGAAAAGGCTGTTCCCGAAGCCTCCAGTTCCAATTTTCGCGCAGCCAGAATACGGATGCATGATGACGCCATTTGACTACAAGTACCAGAATCAGTCAGGTTTTGCTTTTCTCATGCTAATTAGAGCTATTGCTATGTTAACCCCACTGGGAATACAAAATTTAAATAAGAAAAGAAAACCAAACTGCATTCTGGTAGTTGTTGTCAAATGACGTCATCGTGAAAGTTGACTAATGGCCGAGTCGGAAAATACCATAATACTCTTTCTCCCCCCCCAAATTTTGCATAAGCATTGTTTCCAGTTTCTCTTGGGACTTACAATGGTCACAAGAGAAAACAACAATAATGCTAATTCAAACTTTGGGGCGACAAACAAAGTATAGAGGGTTTTCATCTGACGTCACAGCAGCCATCTTGGTGCACAGAACAATAGAAAAAACGTCTTTTGGGAATTTGACTCCATAGTAATGCAAAACATGAGCACCAACATGACCAACATCACGTGATTGAAAACCATCTATTATGGTATTTTCAATACTCTTCTTTCGCACGAGAAAGCTTGACGTTATGCAGGGTATGTGAACCGTGAAACGCTGGTAAGATCATTTGCGCTCCGTAAAAAGAAAAAAAAAGAGTGCAGCCTCGAAAATTGTACGCCGCTAGCCTTAGAAACAAGACCTCACCTATTACTTGTTTCTGATCAGCAGGGTTGGTGCGATACCCCTCGCACTGCCAGCAGCGCCCCGTCTGTTTGTCTTTCTCTAGCAAACGCCTCTCGTGCGCGACGGCAAGACGGTCCTGGTAGCATGGGAGAAAATTATACAATGTTTAATTGACTATCATTTCAAAATCCTAGAGGCATCTTCCCAAAATATATATTCTCTTTCATTACCAATCCATGATTTTTTTTTTAGGGGTAAGGGGTTCTTTAAATAAAAACAATGAGAGGTAGAAGTGAGCCTCGTCTATACCCTAAACTTCAAATATATACATTTACTAAAAAACAATGTCAATGTCCAACTCAGTTAACCATGACCCATTATATTACCAAGAGTAAAAAACTGACATTGAAAAAACAAGTCTGAATCATCCATTAACTTAAAGTGGTACTATTATAAAAAAAATCAAATATTTTTAAAAAATGGATTTCAAAACTATGTTAACTAAACACAAAATGACCCAAGTTTTAAACCTTAATTTCAAAAAGGGACTCCTTTATTTTAACTGGACTTTTCCTATTTAATGGTCCGCCATTAGTAACTATAACATCTTGAGAGAGCTGGATCGAGGAGAAAATGACGTCAAAGACTCACTAGTTTAAGAATGCAATGCGTGTGTACTCCACTGGATTAATACGCAGCACGGCAGTTTCGGGCTTTCAGATTTTTAAGCTGAAATTTTAAGCTATTGAGTGAATGACGTCACTTTCCCTAGATCAAACCCTCTGAGGTCCAGTCGGGCAGTTTTGAACGTAAGGAATGGCAGACATGAAATCCAAAAGTTACACTCAAAGTAAACACAGCCTTTGGATAAAAAACAAAGCTCAAAATTTTGCCAGGTAGGTGTTAAGCAAACACACTGACAAAATCTGAAGAAAAAAAGGCAGTGATTTTTTTATCACAGTACCACTTTAACGGCATTACATCAAGAACTACAGCGGTTTTCAATGAGTTTCGAAAGTAATGAGCCAATTGCTTTGGTTTATGATTACTTTACTCAGTGATTGGTTCAAAGTTCTCGCGCCACTTTAATTTTCAACCAATCAGAAGTGAAACCAAAACCAATCGTGTACATTTTCCCGCGCTTTGTGTCGGCTACGTGTAATTACTTTGAGTTTTGACTGGTTTACTGGATTGTCTCCGTCCTTTTTGATTGGCCATAGCAATACTTTGGTTTTGGTTTTACGACACTTGATTAAAACTCGCTCTAGAAAGAAAAAAAATCTTGAAATTGAAACACGATAAACATGAGCCTACTTGAGCCAGCTGTCGCTCTTTCTCTTGTATGACAAGAAACATCCCTTCTGCTTCCGCCCGCTGACTCTCGGCATTGGCGCGCACGCGTTCAGCTAGTTCCAAGGCCTGCTCGCCTTCATCCCGCACTCGAGTAGCATCCTATCAAAGATTATGGAAATCACTCATTCAATCAACGAAACCTTCCCGTTCTCAATCAAAGACAATCTTGATGGTAGCTACCGGTATGAAGAAAGAAAGAAAGAAAGAAAGAAAGAAAGAAAGAAAGACAGGGCAGAGGGAAAATTATACCTAAACGGGGTAGAACAATAAAATTAGTAAAATGAAGTGAGGCGGAAATTTAATACGTTTAAACGCCAACAGCTATTCAAGGACAGCGGACATAAATACGGAAGGAACTCACATTATTCCGGCATATTCATATGGTGTAATTTTTCTCATGAAGACAAATTTCTCTAACAGTAGTTCATCTCTCTTCAACGTACCAACCCTCTTGGAAGAGTCAATAAGTTCGATTTTGTTTTACGCTGTTGAACGCGGGAAATGGCAAACGCTTTCAACATGAACATTCGAACTGCAGGCGCAGTAGTTACCATGGAGACGTTTTGAGGGACAGATTAGTGCTGCGCCTCGTGAGTACACAACATTTTGTCCACTGTGGTGACGAATATCATTGCTGATAAGAGTACAGACAACACTGAACCACATTCGATTTTTTTTTTACCACAATATTCAACGTCAAAGAAAATGTTTATTTAAGAGCGACACAAAGAAAGAGCAAGCGTTGTCTATAACTTTCTCGCAATCTGATTGGTTTATTTCCCAAAATGAGCATTTCTGATTGGCTATTACAACAAGAGAAAGTTGACACGAGCAGCGTTGTCCAGACTCTAATCGACAACGGCAAATTAGCCAATCAGATTGCGAGATTACAAGCAATTGTGGTAAAAATCAACGTTCAACATAATCAAACAAATGTTGAAGCTAATGACGAAGATATCTGCCGGGGCCTTGATGTGCCACTTGCAAAAATGAACATGCAAAATTAACAATGGGATCCAAACACCGAAACACCACGGAGGTGCGTCCAATTCTCGGTTTTCACATGAAGTCACGGCCGCCATGTTGGAGCCCCTAAACAAAGAAACGGCGGCCATGTTGGAGCTCCGACCAAATCCTCCGGGAATTTATCTCTATTATTATGCAAACGATTTTCTTTTGTTTTCGTTGAAAAACATGGCTGTTGATCACGTGAGTAAAAACCAACAATACTAAAGTAGAGGTTGTAAGAGATCCGTGGGTTTTTAAAATCTACTATACCAACCACTTACTGAGCACAGTTCTTCGATCTCTCGTGAACGCTTTTGCACTTCAAGTCCCAGTTTCCCAATTCTATGTCTCTCCTCGTCAAATCCACTGCGGTTTCGCTCAAATTCTTGCTTCTCTCTCCTCAATTTTTCTTCTTCTTGTTTCATTCGAGCCTCTCGTACGCTAATGGCAGCGGTATCTTCTTTTATCCTTGTCGCAGTGGCTCCCAGGTCTGCCTCCGCCTAAAATGAAAAAAGAGACAGAAATACAATCGAGAATCGGCACCAAAAAAAAAGCTCAGAGTTGACCACCATAATTGTTCAAAATCAGACGACAAAGTGGTCATCACGACCGATCACCTTCATAAACACAGATCCTCTGTCAAGTAATAAACTTACTTGCACGCTCGTCTCAGTTTTCAACTTCTCCCTGCTAATAAGGTCTCTTTGAGCCGAGGTGAGTTGGGCCCGTTCTGTAGCCAGTGCTCTTCTCTCCTCTTGAATTTGACTCATCGTTGTTCTCTGTTCCCGGACCAAATCATCTCGAGCGCGTTGTACCTAAACACAAACATATTATTTGAATTCATAACAAGAACAGCTAATTTCATTCCTGGAGGTCATCAGTAAGAGCGAACAACTGTCAGCCCAGATTAAATAAGTCATCCTTTTTCAGGCCTGGTTATATTGTCTGGGCATATTGTTAAATTGTCTGTATTCCTATAAGCGAGTGATGTTGAAGTTGGGCTGAAGGGTAAGTGTACACTTCGTGACGCTCACAAAAATCGGTTGTTGGCTCCAGGTCACGAACCGCTATTGATTCGGAATAGCTTAAACTCTCAAAGGAAACAAGAGAACGTTCGAGTTATCAGATGCAAAATTCTAAATCAAAACTGCTTGGTTACGTTGAGGTAGCTTTCTCAGGTTAAAGTTACAGAGTCATATGGACCGAGTGTTTACCAACCCCTTTGACGTCACAGCGGCCACGTAAAAAGTAAAGGTGGAATATTTTGTTGACCGAGTTCTATTTTAATGCAGAGATTTATTTTTGTTTCAGTAATGCAATAGCAAAGAAAAGAAAGATACATCTATTGAAATAAACAATTTCATCTCGAGAACAAACTAATGGATCCGACCAGTTCCGAAGATGTCCAACTATAATCCATTTTCGAAATATCAATATTCAGCTTGATAGTGAGGCAGTGAGGACAAAAACAATAGAAACACGTTGGAATGAATGTGACAAAATTTTGCATATCATCCACTTTCCTTTGTCTTCGTCCTTTAAACCACTCTTTCAAGTTGAATTTTAGTATATCGAAAAAGGCCTATTGACTGGGAATCACACTGGCCTACGAGGGATGAAACACAAGCTGAGGGAGAAACACGAAAATTCATCGTGTCAAGATCACGTCAACCACGACACCTTGCATCTGGTCATTTGAAACGTGGTTTTAGCTACAGCGGCGTCCAATTGCGGAACTCCTTACGAAGCTTAAGAGAAAGCATTAGGGAGATTAATTGGTCCAAGAAGGAAATCAACCGCGCACTACGGCAATCCCGTAAAAAAAGTATTTTAAGTTATCGTATTTGCAATTTTAAGGATAGTAGTGTAATTAAAACTGAAGTTATTAGCAGAAGCAGTAGACGTAGCGGTCGCAATAGTGGCAGAAGTGGCGGCGGCAGCCGCAGCAGCTTAGCAGATGACGGCAAAGAAGTGATGTATGAAAATGTAACAACACTTGCAGTGCGCGTAGAGCCATTACTTTTGCGCGTCAAACCTATTGTTTTGTAGCGTTCTTGTTCTCGTTGTCGTTGCTTAACCTCTTAATTACCTCAGCCCTTTGCGAAGACAACTGTTCCATTGTGATCCGCCGTTCGTCTTCCAGCGCCGCCTGCAGTGCCCGGAGACGTGATTCCTCCTGGGTCAAGCGCCATCTCTCTTGATCGACTTGACGAGTCTGCTCGCGCATGTGCAGTTCCATCTTGGAGACCAAACCTGCGAGAGTGACAAGTTTTAAACTCTGTTGCCAAAAAAGACTCCAATTTTATGCCCTGGACGCCATGTAACACACAATAGCTTAACCACAGGCGTCTGTCCGAATTACCCCTCATTTTTGGGAAGCTCCGCGATTCCCTTGAGCAACAACTCAGCTGATTTCATGGAATCAACTTAAACCCTATTGGTTTCGGTAATTATATAAGAAAAAGAGAAATTAATGGATGCCCGAAGCGCTAACGAGCCCCACATTTTTTTTGTACAAATTTGAACTTTTAAAACAAAGATGATTCTATGGCTTATCAGGCTATCAATTTCGGGGATAGCTAATCATGAAATAAACTTTCAACTGCGTTCAGAGCTTTTTTTTTATGAAAAATTTGAAATATTTTCTCATATCCCAAAAACGTCTGGCCTTCCTTACTCAAGCATAGAGGCGGCTGTTCAGTTACCTTGTAACCTGGCTCTCTCCTCGTCGTTTTCAGACTGCTGTCTCAGTAACCTCTCCTGCATCTGTTTCAGATACTCGTCCCGGGCCCTAGCAGAGAGCTCACGTTCGTCCAGGCCGCTCTTATGCGTGACCTCGATCCTCTGACGTAAGCTGCTCACTTCACGTGTTGAGTTCAATACTTGATCCATGAGGGACTGGAGGGATTTGGTGTGCGCATGTGCGCTGGTAGCCGCTGACACCTCCTGTTCCTTGAGCCTTCTCAACTGTGCAATCTCGTCTTCATGTTCTTGTCGTAACTGCTCCATAGCTCGGCGATGAATGTCTTTTAGCGAGTTAATCTCGTTTGTTTTTGCTGTCTCTACAAGAGAAATTTTCCTATTGTTCGACACTTGTAAATCGGCTTTTTCAGTTTCCAGTGTTTTAAACTTTTCGCTGTTTTGAGCAATGATCAGATCGGTTTCCTCTTTGAGTCGTTGTTCGCGACGCTGGTAGGATTCTTCTAAAGTCTTCAAGTGAGATCTTATAAAATAAAAAAAGTGAAATCAAGCAGCTTTTTACGAGTAGAAAACCGTCTCTTCTCTTCGAACAGCATAAACCCAGTTTTGGGCAGGAGTATAACCAACTGAATACCGCATGCATTCCACAAAGAAGAATCGGTAACTATTAGCTTTCCAAACATGTCCATAACTGGGGATAACACTGTTGCATACTGCTGAACTGCAGGAAACTAGCAAGAACTAGAGGCGATCTATCTAATTTCGGCATTAGGCTTGGACTGAAAGACCAAATAGAGGTATACAATCCATAAATAGAAGCACACGATTCCCAGACCTTGCACGGGTGTCGTGCACTTCTAGTTATAAATCTTATTTGGTGTTTGATTTGCCATCCTTTCAATCGAGTGCCGTAGGACCTTGACTACACTTGTATTCAGTTTGGCCAATCACAACAAACGCTGACATTCAAATAAGCCAATCATAACTCGACAACTTTCACCAATACAACCAGCACTAAGCGAGGGAAAACCCGAGTGAAAAAGTCGCACACAAGTTTTCCTTTACTCCTTCGATTGACTGAGAATGTGGAGCGATGTTTTTAAGCCAATAAGCAAGCAGAAAAATGAAATAGCAAAGTAGAACTGCTTTCCAAACTCCATTTCAAAACCGATTAGTCACTGAATGGGAATCTTTCCCTCTTTGCGATTTCCTTGTGTTTATGGATCGCTTACTTGTGCGCTGTCTCGATATTTGCCAATTCATCCTTGTGTCTCGTCTTCAAGGACTCAATGGTGGTTAGCAGCTGATCTCTTTCAAGCTCCAACCGACGAACCTGAAAAAAAAGCAGTGAAACGAAGGAGAGCTAACGACCTTGAATAGCGTACTAGCTCTTTACTTGATTGTGGGAGGCGCGGTGGCCTCATGGTTAGTGCGCTCGACTCGAGTGGTCCGAGTTCGGGGCCTGGCCGGGGACATTATGCTGTGTTCTTGGGCAAGACACTTTACTCTCACGGTGCCTCTCTCCACCCATATATAAATGGGTACCGGCGTAATGCTGGGGGTAACCCTGCGATGGACTAGCATCCCATCCAGGGGGGAGTATAAATACTCCTAGTCGCTTCAGGCTACGGAAACCGGAGATAAGTGCCGGCCTGATGGGCCTTCTGGCTCGTAAGCAGTGACTTTACTTTACTTTCTTTACTTGATTCGAAATATCAGAAAGGCGTCGCATACAATTTCCGGAAAACGACAAACGTGAAGCTGGAGGCACGGTTGCGTTACCGCGACGACAAAAAAAAATGCTTGATTTGGCCCCTTTTCTGCTCTTAGCTACAAATATCGAGCAACTACTCTAAAGAGAGAGAAAAGCTAGAATAAGAGAATTTTCCTGACAGGTAGTAATCTGCCGTTTACTGTTTCACAGTAAATGCGACGCTCATGAAATATATTGTAGGCGAGTGGTGCAAATTGGCCAGTCATACATGCACTTAAGTGAAGTACGACCGTCTGGGTAAGTGTAGTGCTACAATAGCCTGCTAGGAGGCTCTTCCGTTGAAAATGGCGCGCGGTCGAAATATAGGGGCTTGGTTACTAGTTTCGAAGCACGCGACGTTTTCGAGACGCGGACGCCAACCGGAAGTGAAGATTTCGCACACCAGGACAGTTGTGTCTCCCAGGTTTTTAAACTAATAATCTCTAAAGGAGAAATGATACTTAGCAACATAAATATGGTTGTGTGAAGAGAACAAGTTAGAAGGCAAAACAGCTCTCAAAAACGTCCCGTGATAAGCTTTCTACTGACTGACGTTTCCACAACCTGAGCGGAAAGTCATCTTCAGAGTCAAGTGATGTGTGTAACGTCAGTAGATGGTATAAAAACTCTGGTCTTTGATGTCACTGGTCAACTAAGTCTTGATGCTATTTGTTGAATGTCAGTTAAGGCAGCCGTTACACGAACGTGGTTTTACATCGACACGGTTTCATGACTTTGAAACCGCGTCAAAATCGATGCGGTTTGGAAGTGTTTACAAGGAACCGTTTTCGCCAGAAAATCCAAGTCGTGATGGTATAAGCGAGCGCTGCATATGTGCTAAATTCACTATTTTGAATTGAACAATGCAAATTTCGCGCCAAAATAGTAACCGTATCATTTTGAAAACACTCCACTTTTGGTAGCGGTTTCAAATCGACACGATGTTGGCAACAGTCTCGATCGGTGTCGTGTAACCGCACCGAAAAAGATGCGGTTACAAGTGAAACCGTGTTCGTGTAAACGCTGCATAAGCCTAAATGTCATTGGCTGTGAAGACTGTAAACCGTGATTAGCGCGTTTCGATTAGTCTAGGCCCATAGTCTGTATGTATATTGTAAAATACGCCGAACAGACACTGTTAGAGCGGTTTTCAATTAAGTGTTGAAAGTTATTAACGAATTGCTTAATTTGATTTTGCATTACTTCACTCAGTTCACAAAACCATTGTGGCTTGCGCGTGCACATTTTCCTGCGCTTTGTGTCGGCTACGTGTAATTACTTCGAGTTTTGATCATGATTGTCTCCGTCCTTTTTGATTGGCCAAAGTAATTACTTTGGTTTTGGTTTTACGACACTCGATTGAAACTCGCTCTATTTGAATACTAGTATAAAGTCGGGCAGCGTGTTGTTTGTTTGTTCTTAATTTCGTCGCCAAGTCGTTTGTAGGGTGCGGGAAGTTGTAGGCATCGATTTTAGTGGTGTCTGTTCCAAGTTAGTAAACCAGCTTTCCACTACGATCCGTTGGCATTAACTAGTACTGTAGGTGGTGGTCTGTATCTGTACGTCCAACACTCGACAAACTCCCCTTTGACGTCAGATCGTTTATGGTTAACGTGGCCCCATTACGAAATGAAATAAGTATTGGAAATCGTATGAAGGCGAGTGCATTTCGTGATTTATGGGCTCGAGTGATATTTTGAAGGTTCTCAAAATTCAATACTTCAGAAGTAACCATAAATCACGAAATGCATGAATAAGTTCATACGATTTTTTATTTATTACATACTCATGAAAATCACTCCGTCGCTTTGTTTCCATAGCAACTTCCGTATTGCACTCTATAACCTCTTTTGCACTCTACAACCTATTTATGCATTCGTCATTGACCAATCAGAAACGCGATATTTTGTTGAGTACAGAGCGGTTTTCAATTGAGTGGCGAAAGTAATTAGCGAATTGCTTTGGTTTTGCATTACATCACTCAGTGATTGATTCAAAATTCTAGCGCCATTTTTTCAACCAATCAAAAGTGAGTCCAAAACCAATCGTGGCTCGCGCGTGCACATTTTCCCGCACTTTGTGTCGGCTACGTGTAATTACTTCGAATTTTGATTGGCTTGCTGGATTGTCTCCGTCCTTTTTGATTGGCCAAAGTAATAAGTTCATACGATTTTTTATTTATTACATCTTAACGATAAAAACAACAACAAAACAACAACAAATAGCTGAACTTAGACTACATAAATGGGTGGATTTATTGAGCGGAGATCATCAATCAATCGAAATAAGATTCCCCTCACGAGCAGCGGCACTTCTGAACTATATTTCACCCACTTTGGCGGCAACTGCAATCTTGTATAGGTCTGTGTAATGTGGAGTCTTTACCGTCAAGCTACGTCACGCGTGACCAGTAGCTTTAAAATTTGAACTTAGTATTCAAATCTGCGTGCAAGTTTTGAACTTTGCTCTCGAGATTCTGAATTTCCAGTAAATATTTCCTTCATATATCGCAAATAGTTAGCTATGAACTGTCGTTTTATTATAAAATAAACGGTGTTTGAAAAGTGGAAATTATTTCAAGCGTTTCATGAATTATTGTTCATTTATTGTGCATTTTTCATACCAAGTTTCGGAAAAATCTTCAAGATCCCAATCAAATCTCGGAAGCTCCGAAGAGGAATTCGGATGTTCATCTCAGTCTCGTGGATACTGGTCACGCGTGACACAGCTCGACTGTAAATTGTATGGGATGAAGTGACTGATCCATGATGACATGATATATGAGATGAACCATATATTGAACTGCGGATAGAAAATCAAATGAAGCTATGATCCTTATTTAATTGCCAAAAATTCCGTTCATAACTGCAAGGATCATAGCTTCACTTGAGAGCTGATCTCTTAGTTGGACAGCCTTCCTTATGCATTCTTAGAAGTCTTACGATTTGCCGAGAGGATAAGGCGGTAAATTCAACGAGTTTGCTTGCGTCACCGCTTTGGTTCCTTCACTAACGAGCAAAGATGCCGACTGGTTGATGCATGCTGTCTCTCTTCGGCTTCACTCTCGCAGCTAGATTCTAGAATACAAGTTAACTTTTCGCGGACTTTTTCGCTGGCAGTCTATTTAATTACTGCAACAGTGAACGGGTATTCTAGAATTGCTCTGATCTCGCGATGAAAGGCCTAAAATAGCCTTCCGCGTTTCTGTTAAAAAAAAGGACTAGGAAGGTTGATTTTTCGACGTTTCGGCTGCGTAAATAATGGAGCAATTGCGTAAAATGATAGAAGGAAGAGCTGGAAAGGAAGCCCTTGCAGAACTCACGCGGACATTACTGTGACATCTTCGGAGAAACCGGCCAAAACTAGTACACTGCGGGCAAGTAAGAAAAAATATGTTCGTGAAAAGAAGGAAACCAAGCTATGCTCGAATTAATGATGAATTAACATATCAAAGTTTGGGAAGACACTTTGAAGTGCCTTTGTTAGCGGAAACAGAGTTAATAGAGGGAGAAAGAACAGAATACGCATGGAAGAGAAGACACGCGAGATGAGAGTAGAACCCCCGAATCGAGTGCGTGAAACAACAACGAATGAATAGTGACATTACTACATTATGGCAACCATTACGGCTGATTATATAATAGATTGATCATTGCTTTCATAATATTTGGTGGCTCCTAAAGGAGCCGTTGTTTGTTTTGGCGGGCGGTAAACTCAGCGAGTTTACTTGCTGCTGGTGTACTTCGTCACAGCTTTGGTCCCTTCACTGACAGCGTGTTTAGCCAGTTCACCGGGCAGAAGCAGTCTGATGGCGGTCTGGATTTCGCGAGAGCTGATGGTTGACTTCTTGTTGTAATGAGCCAGGCGGGAAGCTTCGCCGGCGATGCGCTCAAAGATGTCGTTGACGAACGAGTTCATGATGCCCATGGCTTTGCTGGAGATACCAGTGTCTGGGTGAACTTGCTTCAACACTTTGTAGATGTAGATCGCATAGCTTTCCTTTCTCTTTCCTCGCCTCTTCTTCTTTCCATCAGCCGCGGCCTTTGCCTTACCAGCTCTCTTCTCTCCTTTCTTTCCAGCAACTTTTGGAGCCATATCTGTAGATCAGAACGGAGTGAAATGCTTCACCGAACGAAGCAGCTTGTATTTATACCAACTATTAGGAGAGGGCAATTAACATACGGATCGAAATCCTCGCTTTCTGATTGGTCTTTTTTACGTGTGCTCTTTCAATAGTGTGACCTTCGAGGTCAATTGTCTTTGCACAATAAAGATCGCCCACGTCCGAAACAAAACCTATCAAATTACGAAAACAATAAATACACGATTTCATTGGTGCGTTTCGATCCTTCCTGCGAGAGAAGGTATTATAAATACAGTGTGCTTCACCACCACTTAACTCCATTTTTCTCCTATCTTACCATTTGGTTTTGATATTGAAGAACTGATCCAATAGTTAACATGTCTGGTCGCGGCAAAGGAAAGGCAAAGGGCACCAAGTCCAAGAGCCGCTCATCTCGAGCAGGGCTTCAGTTTCCCGTTGGTCGTATCCATCGTCTTCTTCGCAAAGGCAACTATGCTGAGCGTGTTGGCGCCGGTGCTCCAGTCTACTTGGCTGCCGTATTGGAATATCTGAGCGCGGAGATTCTTGAGTTGGCGGGCAACGCTGCTCGTGACAACAAGAAGACAAGAATCATTCCTCGTCACCTTCAGCTCGCTGTGCGTAATGATGAGGAGCTGAACAAACTCTTGGCTGGTGTAACAATCGCGCAGGGAGGTGTTCTGCCCAACATCCAAGCTGTTCTGTTGCCCAAGAAGACCGAGAAGAAGCAAAAAGCTTAAATCAAGCTCTCAAATACCACAACGGCTCCTTTAGGAGCCACCAAATGATACAAAAGTCATGACCACAAATTCGTTCGCTATTTTCGCTTTCAATTAAAATTCTCATAGCTTTTCAGAGTGAAAAATGGGGACTAAGGCCCGTTTCATACGTCAAACTTTTCATGTGCCGACTTAACTTATTAGAGTGAAATGTGAAGTGCAAGTTTTCTACCCCACATGAACCATGTGAGCGTTAGCCCTACTAATGGAAATGGGCCCACACATGTTCCGAACCTAATACCTATATTTGGGTCGACCCAAAGATTCAGTTTGAAGGTTGATTCAGACGTCGAACTTTCCATGTACCGAACCTAATTCTTGGCGTGAACAAATACCATTTTCAACGGTTAACATAGGGAAATGAACCGGTGGAAGAGGTTTGAAACGACTCATTTCCATTCCATCCCATTTCGCTTTAAAAAGCCAAACTGGTTACTTTGATAATTTGCAGAATTTACTCGCCAAGTTGGAACAGTTTTATTTGCTATTTTTTTTTTATATTCAAGGAAATTGTGATCATATTGAGATGCGAATGCACACCGTGAATTTTAGTTCATATGTAAATATCGTTAAAGCAAGTTGGAAGTCAACCGTTTTTAGCTGTCTAGTTTCAGAATGTCCCAGCCAGTTTCTCGAGAAAGCTCTCAACGGTCGTTACGCTTCTCTGATTTCTCTTCGCACAGCACACGTGTGAAGTGTCACTACTCTCCACGAGAGCAGTGCGATTATGGCTAAATCGTAGAATAGTATACACCGATTTAGGGGTAATATTATCCGATTTAACCACTACAGTTTTTGATGTTTTACGAATATACCGTCCTATTCTCTCCACTACAAGGTTCAACGTCTGAATCGGTGAACTTTTGCCGTTCTATTCGACTGGTGGGAGGACCCATATACAAATCTGTCGAACCTAATTGATTCATACGTCGAACTTTTCATGTGCCAAATGTAGTGATTAGGTTCGGCACATGAAAGTTCGACGTTTGAAACGGGCCTTACTAATATTTCACAACTTGATATCTGTGCCGATATTGCGTTATCTCCCGCCATTTTTCATTAATCCATTGACCGTTGCAAATTATTCAAACGCACACGCTGTAACTCCGACAAACAACCTAGGGCTAAACGGCAGAATACAGGGCAATTTTTGAACAAGTCCTACTTGACTTGATCGGTGGCTCGCTAGTCACGACTGGGCTCGACAAGCCAATAAAACTTATACTTTTCAATTACACGCCATTTATATGCCTCTGTCCTTTAGCTTTGAATTTTACTGATGAGCCGCGGAGCTACTCAAAGATTGTTCAAACGGATTACTGTACTATATTCTGCGAAACGACATATTTATAAAACTGCAATGGTGAATTTGTAAATTCGAAGATCTGTATTTTGCGCGATGAAGCACTTCTGACTTCTTGACTCAAACTACAATAGTTTCGCAAAATACAGAATTCAGCATTTTCGGTGATTCCTTCTTGACCTTCTTCTCTCTGGTTATCGCACAGAGAAATCTGACCGTTGCGATACTTGAAATCATTTCTACAGGTTCAGTAAATTACAGTAAACCCTTTGAAACATCGAACTTCAATGTAACGTAGATGTAACCGTTATACCTTTGTAAAATACTAAAGGAGGCAAAGTTCCACTATTCGGCGTTGAAATTTCGCGAAACAAAAGAGAAAAGGTAAGAGAGTCTTGCACTACACATAGTAAGAATACAAGTGGAAGATATTTTATTGGTCATGACTTTTGAATGCTTTGGTGGCTCCTAAAGGAGCCGTTTGTTTGAGTTGGCCGCGAGGTTTAACCGCCAAATCCATACAGAGTGCGTCCCTGTCGTTTAAGAGCGTACACCACATCCATGGCCGTCACAGTCTTGCGCTTGGCGTGCTCAGTGTATGTCACAGCATCACGGATTACATTCTCGAGGAATACTTTGAGAACACCACGAGTCTCCTCATAAATCAGACCAGAGATTCTCTTGACTCCGCCGCGGCGAGCAAGACGACGAATGGCTGGCTTCGTGATGCCTTGGATGTTATCACGAAGGATTTTACGGTGACGCTTAGCGCCTCCTTTGCCGAGACCTTTACCTCCTTTGCCGCGACCAGACATGGCTACTCTTCGTTGTGTTGATAATCGATGTCCAAGATCTAGGTCATTCGCCTTTTTTATAAGGCGAAGAACGACCTCTACGGAAACCTTACAACATTCTTATTGGGCGAAAAAGAGAATACACTCCAAAGGTCATATACATAATGATTGACATTAACATATACCATTCTTAATCACACATCTGCTTACAACTTTTCAACGGAGAACATCTTCTTTCAAATAAAAAGATGTATTCTGTAACCCTTCGCGTCATTTGAAGCTATTTTAACTCATAGGTGTATCTAAAACTGCCTCAAAATGCATTCAAGGACTTGAAAACGTTTCTCGGATCGAAACTCACACTGCAAAAATTTAAACATTGAGATTAGCCAATCGCATTGTTACATTTTGAACCAATCAAAGAGTAGCCCGCCAGGTATAAATTCTTTTGCTGAAGCTTAACTGTCACTTTTCATTTCGACAACCATGGCACGAACAAAGCAAACGGCTCGTAAATCAACCGGTGGAAAAGCTCCACGCAAACAACTCGCGACAAAGGCTGCTCGTAAGAGTGCGCCTGCGACTGGTGGAGTCAAGAAACCTCATCGTTACAGGCCTGGAACAGTTGCTCTTCGTGAGATCCGTCGTTACCAGAAATCCACTGAGCTCTTGATCCGCAAGCTGCCCTTCCAGCGTCTTGTGCGTGAAATCGCTCAAGACTTCAAGACCGATCTACGCTTTCAGAGTTCCGCCGTGATGGCTCTTCAAGAAGCAAGTGAAGCTTATCTGGTTGGTCTTTTTGAAGATACCAACTTGTGCGCCATTCACGCCAAGCGAGTCACCATTATGCCCAAAGACATTCAGTTGGCCCGTCGAATCCGCGGAGAGCGAGCATAAGTGGTTTCAATTACTCATAAAACAAACGGCTCCTTTAGGAGCCACCAAGTCAATAAAAGCAATGACCAACATAGGTGAGAAAGAATTTACTACCAAGGGTAGTTTTGTGACAGAAAAAGATTTTTAACGCTAGATCGGCTCTTGTCAATGGGAAGTTCTCGACTGGTTTGAGAGCACAAATTTGAATTTGTGAGCAAATTATTGCATTTCTATCAATCGGGCCTGGAGACTAGAATATCTGTCGTGTTCAAAAGCTGCCACCTTGGTCGTCTCGGATTTGCATGATAAATCGTAGTAAAGGCGTCCATTACATCTTTGTTTCGTTGACTCGATGTATAGCACACGTTCCACTAAATTAAAATTTAGAGCAAAGAAGGTTGTAATCCCGTTTAAAGAAAGCTGCACTGTGCACTTCTACGTATTAAAGATAGTTCAAGAGAAGCCAGCGATCATCCACAAAGTTAGGCCGCACATAATGAAGGAATAATGTTCTTTTGTCTCGCACGCAAATTTCCTTTAATTTCCATTACGTAGGCAGAAGAATGCCTGCGTGGCCCGAGTTACTGAGGTCAGTGCGCACTAGAATACGGCTTTGGAGAGAAATGCTGTCAGCAGGAAGCTAAAGCCACCTATAAAACTGACTTAAGGGAAGACGGAGGAAACGAGACCACAACAGTAAACCGAGGAAAGCCGCCAGTACGCCATACAAAGCCACCGATAAACTGAAAGGTCGCCAGTTAACCAAAGAAGTCACCTGTTATATTCAAATAATTAAACCAAAACTGAAAAATACGAACAATTTGTGAAAAAGAGTTTACTACAAAACCATTTTTGACTGGTCACGCATCACGAAAATTCACATTGTTGGAGAAACTGCGTGACGCGTCATAACACAGGAAGCTGACAGGATTAAACTCGTGTCTGCATGCCAAACAATCATAGTGTCACAGAAGAGTTGCTCTTTTTGGTTGTGGTATTCACTCGCCCGTTCTGGAATTAAAATGAAAACTGGGAAAGATGTATTAATAATTCAATTAAAATTCAAGGGGTCAGGAAATTTTCCAGTTGAACGCAGTTTGACTCTGTTTTGCGGTCACGTGGAAATATCAGATAAATTAGAGACTTCAAAGGAGACTTAAAGTCTTAAAATAAGGTTAGTATATGTAAGTTTTCACAAAATGTGCACGAGTCGCGAAGAGACGAGGGCAATTTGGAAAACTTTGAAAATACGCGTGAAATTAATCCCTAACAGCACAAGGGCAAAATCCCACATTGCGATTGCCTGTTTATCACATAAAACTCAAACTTAAAGAGAGAGAACCGCACTCAACCGCAAGGCCATGTCACGTGACACACAGAGCTCTAATTATCATCATGTTTACGTCGGCTTGCCGTTTCACGTTTAATGAAGTGAACTGAGCTAGTGACTCAGTTCAGCTTGGCGTGCACCATGGCAACTCGGAATTGACTCTGTCAGGACCACGAGTGTTTAGTTACAAAAAAATAAAAATACATAAAAAACTGGGAGTCTTTTTAAAGATTGTTTGAATAAAAAAAGACGATTTATAAAATGAAATCGTTACCTGTCAAATTTTGCGAGTTTCGATGAAGCTGTTTTGTGAGTTAACAGAGAGTCAGCGTGTGTTCGTGAAGAAAATTGCGTTAGTTATGAACGATCCTAATTTTTGTTGCTTGACTTATCGCAAAATGGTTTTGGGGTTCTTGTTTTCCACAAACAACTTGTTATGTGGAAGAAAAACGAGAAAAAAAGTCTACGTATACAGCAAACGCGAAAATTGATAATTTAGGGAGCTTAAGCACGCGCGTTTTTGAGACGCGGACGGCAACCGGAAGTGAGCTGTTCTCTCTTTTAACTTGTCTTTACACAACCACATTTACATTGCTAAGTATCTTTTCTCCATTAGAGATGATAAGTATAAAAATATGGGAGACACCACTGTCCTAGCGCGCGAAATGTTCTCTTCCGGTTGCCGTCCGCGTCTCAAAAACGCGCGTGCTTAAGGTCCCTAAGGATCACGTTACGGCAAACGTCGGACTAAAATTTGCGTTTTGCCAAAAATGGAGGAAACTCGTTTGATACGAGCTCATTTCTTGGCTGTTAGTAGCAGGTATACAGTGACTTTTCAAAAGAGAGAGACGAGTTAGAATAACGTAACTTCCACACTTTTATGACAAGCAGCAGCCCACACATTTGCGTTTGCCGATTCACGTAAACGCGATGCTTAATCTCTCCAATGCCTACTTTCACGTAGAACGGCAAGCGGCAAACGGCAAACGCCAAAAACGGCGAGAAAATCATGGCTATGCACGAGGTCATTTGTTGCCGTTCGCGTTTCACGTAAATTAACGTGATGCAAAATCTCTCTAACGTATGCCGACGCTGTCGTCATAACCTTGAATTTGCTCATTTCAAGTTGCTGTTTTGACGAGTACGGGAAAAACACCTACACAAATGCCTGCCGCACGTACAGCACAATCATTTTTCTTCCTTTGACCAATAATGTTACTGCTTTCATTTGGCGTTGGCCTTGCCATTTCTTAAAATGTACTAAAACGCGTACTGCACGTGTAGCACGCCCGGCTTTTTCTCACCTTTTTGACCTAGCTTTTTGCGACGTGGCCGTCTCGCTTTTGCTGCAACGACCTTAACAGGATGGATCTCAAACCAGGTAACTCCGCGCTAAACTTTGAGAAGAGAGTGTGCATTCTTTAAATGAATATGTGAATGCACTAAGGATAGGCTAGCTAGGGTTTTTGTTATTTGTTCGCAACAAAGTAGTAGGCCCTTCCCAATTGTGCTCGCAAAGTGTTATGTAGGTGCAAAAAAACAAAGGTGCATCTTTCTTTGTTCACGATGCCTTTCAAAAAATGAGCATGATTTGAGTATTTTTAGACAAAGAACGAGCTCTGCAAGGAGCATAAAATGCTACTTTTACGAGCATGATCGGGAAGGGCCCTCAACTGAACAAGGAATCAAAAGAAAACCCAGAAGGTTTGTTTTTCAGGCTCTCACCTTTCCTTCAAACTCCGACAGCTTACTAGCAGCATCTAACTCTTTCTTAAGCCGGGAACCTTCCATCTCCTGAACTCTCTTTACCAGTTCCTTCACTTCCTCCTCCAGCTGCGTTTTTTGCTGTTCCTGGTGCTCACTAGCTACCTGGTATTCCATCAGGCGACTCTGTTGCAGTTCGCTCTCAGCCTTTAGTTTCGTCATTTCCAGTCTTTCAACCGACGAAGGTTGAGGAATATGGGGCGAGAACGAAGGCGAAAAGATTTGATTAGAATCTTGGAATCCAATAGAGTAGTGAGGCTGAGATGCAAGAGACTGGGGCAAGTTCTTAGTTGTCTGTGAAGCAAGAGGCGCATACGAAGGCTGATGCTGAAGCTGATGCGACTGAAGGGTGTATGGTACAGGTCCTACTTGCGGTGGAATATTAGACTGAGGGGGGATAGGTTGAGTTCTAAAATAATCGCCATCTTGCATTGGAGTTGACTCAGGGGGTGGAACTGGGGCCGGTGTTGTCGGAGTGAAAGTAACCTCCTTAGCAGGGTACTGCGGGAATTCAACCTGATCTTGTGCTTGAATTTCTCTTGCACTTACAGCTTGTCTATCACCCGTTTGCTGAATTGCCGCAGGTCTCTGTGTGTCTTGGTTTACCGGAACTTGCTGCTGCACAGCTTTATTTTTTACTTCATCTTTTTGCACAGGATCCAAGTGAAGAGATTTCTCGTTAAGCCTATCTGATTGCTCTCCATGTGGGGTTCCGTCATCTGGCTTGTCCAGTGAACTCTGCTGTGATGTCTGCTCGCGCCAACGTCTTCCTCGCCTGGGGCTTCCTCCTGACGATTCCCACGGGAACAATGATGATCTTAATCAATTATTTAAAAAAAACAAAATTGATTTCTACTGACGAGGTTTTTCCTCGAATTGGAAAAACTAAATAACTACGTCCAGCTCCTTTTCAATAAATGACAAGAACAAACTTTTCCCGAAGGCCCTGCTCATTTGAAAGAGGTTAGTACCTGGAAAATCGATCAACAACTGAATCTATGACCTCCTTCGTCTCGTCTTTAAACTTCTGCTTTTGAGCCTTAGGCAAGCGACACGAAGCATATACCACCAAAGAGAACTGAAGACGTAGGATCAAGTGGAATCTGTTCTCTTTTACACTCGATAAGGTAGAGGCAGTTCACTTAACTACAAATTGACCCGGCTTTAAAAGTTTACGTTTATGCTTTGCAACAGTATCTTTTGGACCCCTTTTATTATTTCTTTATAGGGGTGCAGGGATGGCGCAGTGGTGAGAGCAGTCGCCTCCCACCAATGTGGCCTGGGTTCGATTCCCACACTCGGCGTCATATGTGGGTTGAGTTTGTTGGTTCTCTACTCTGCACCGAGAGGTTTTCTCCGGGTACTCCGGTTTCCCCTCTCCTCAAAAACGTTTGACTTGATTTGCGTTAATTGTTAAGTTCAGTTTGCAGTGTCCCCAATTAATGCACCAGCGCTAGAACGACTACACACATGATAATGAAGTTCCTTTCCTTTCGTCTAACTGACTATTTGTTTAACGAAGTGATAAATTGACGGGCTGCTGAAAGTAGTCAAACTTCCCAATTGAACACTTTTTCCAACCCTTTTTTTGGTCAAAACGTGGTAACTTCTGAGAATAGCCATAACCAGACTTCCTCAGCCAAACGAGTTAAGTTTTAAAAGACTGCGGAAAAAACAACGGACTCACCCACCGTTTTCAACCGTTTCAGCCAAGTACGCAGCTTATTGAAAAAGTTCATTCACCAATCAAATCAAAAAAGGTTTCTTCAACACGACTTTACTCTACTCACTTTCCGCTATCCGAAGATTCGGTATGCTTTGGTTTAGGTTGTTCATCAGGCGTGATTCCGATCATGCGTAGAAACTCGTCATTATTATTTCCCTCTCCCCTGTACCGCCCTACTCTGCGGGGTGGTGACGATTGACGCTCTTGACGTTCCGGGGGATCTGTAGACAGGAAGTTGAGTAAACGAGTTTGTTGGAGACTGAACGCTAGCGGCCGAGTATACACACGAGAATGAGATTAGCGAAAAGCACAACTAAAAACTAACAGCTTTTTTTCAGGGTCGAATCTTCCATGGGAAGCTCAAATCATAATACAGTCGAACCTCCCGTAAGTGGACACCCTCGGGACCAAGGGCAAATTCCCGCTTACGGGAGGTGTCCGCAAATGAGAGGTGCAATAGAGGGCAAATAATACACCACAACAAGTCTTTTAAACCTCTTAATTAAGACAACTTGCAACTGTGGCTTGAAGAAAAGTTAAAAAGGAAAACTTTGGTGTACTGTAATGAACAAAAAGCTAATTGTAATCGAAATGACTATGTTTTGTCTAGGACAGTGTGCGATTAAACCATTAAAATCGAACCCATTTCGTTAGAAATTTTCATGATATTGTTCACTGTCCGCTCACGGGAGGATATTTTAGGCCCTGTGGACCCCGAAAAGGTGTCCGTGTCCGCTTAGGGGAGGCTAAATATGTACTGTTTTAGAGGAGAAATCGCCGGGACCACGGTTTGGTGTCTGCATTTGGCAGGTGTCCGTTAGTGGAGTTCGACTGTAGTAAAGACCTTCGTAAGCCTGTGTGCAACACAAGTTAACACGGTGCAAGAGGGGGGGGATGATCAATCACCGTACCTCTGACGCATTATTAACCTTTGATAACATTTTCTGGGGGGCAAACCCCAACCCCTCCTAGGTCGGAGATGGGGGCCCCCACTGACAATCAAAGGTGTTACAGCTATAGACCCCTTTAGCTTATACGTTTTCTTTTCCCATTTCAGACCACGTGATGTTCTCAAGGTAATTTTTCTTTTGTTTTTTCATAAGTTATGCGTACATAGGCACCTGCTAGCAGCTAATATCTCCGAGCATTGAACAGAAACAACTGTTGAGAATCCCAACTGGCCGGAGGCAAACTAGTTGGCTATTTACAACTGCAGCTGGGAAGTGGAACCAGGGACTACCAGGAACAAATTCAGCGAGTGGTCAGAACGTGTCTTGAACCCGGGATCCCCGGATCTCAAGGCAAGCGCCCTAACCACTGGGGCACACTGCCTCCTGGTCTTAAAACAATTGAGGAGAAAGTGAAAATCACATCTGAAAATGGTTTGACTTCCAAGCCTTCTTCGATAACGATAAACTGCTGTTGGCCCTGTCTCACAAACCGTGCTCATAAAATTGAGTCGGAAGTTACAAAAAACCCACACAGTAATTAGCACTAGCTGTTTTGGTGACATGCTAACAGGGGATGCCTCAAGGAGCAACGCCGAAAAACAATAATTTTAGTTTAAGATGAAAAATATCGTGCGGCAAGCATTATGGTAATTACTTTGCCAAACTCTGTTAAAAAGAACTGAAACGAAAAAACAATACGAAATAGCTAAATTTAACGTTTAGAAGAGAGTGGATCAATTAATCTGTGTACGTACTTAAAAATCTCTTGTTCGCATCACTTCGCATCAATCCAGTCAAAGAGTACTCTCCCCGTATTGCACAGTATGAACGAGTAGGAATAATCGCGAACTACTTATCGCAGATGTAAGGGACACGAAGTGAGGCCTAACGCTACTGTGCATATGATGGATGAAGAACCTTCGCTGATCGACAGCATCAGGAACCTCTAATGCATCACCCAAGGACAGAACAATCTCTGACCCGGGTGGGAATCGAAGCCATGCATGACCTCAGGATTAGATCACCGCTGCTCTACCGACTGAGCTACAAGGCCAGACAAATCGGCTCGGCCCAAGTGAGGCCTGCTACTTAAGACAACACTCATTTACACTTATAGCAGATTTATATTTTGAAGCGTAGCTTTCGTTTTTCGTTGAGCTTGAGAGCCAACCAATCGGCGGGGAGAAAAAGGTTGTTTTCACCGATGTTTCCCTAATTGCAGTAACCACCAGTAACTAATGTGTACCTTGAACTTTAGGCGTCTCCTTCCTGTTATCCATTGACAATGGTGTGCTGGTCTTTGGTAAAGAATTACTCAGATCCAGGCCCCTGTCATCATCACCACCACCACCAAGTCCCAACCAATCTCCACTGCCACCTCCACTTGTTTTTAAACCTGCATGTACACAAAGTGCAAACGTAAATAAGAGGAATTGTTTTGCTCTTTAATCATCCTTTCAATGATTCGGTTTTGGTCCCGTGTCGGAAGCTTGCATCCGTAAAGCCAAACCACCGCACTAACACGCAAGATAAGGGATATCAAAGAAAGCGACCTGACATTGCGCATATGTAAATGTTGAATGATGCTCCAGTTCTAAGCTGAAATTGCACGCACAGCTTTTCTACCCATTCGCGCTGTCGATGCGAGGAGCACATCGCGTTCCCCTCTCACAACGCCATAGAGCGAGTTTCAATTGAGTGTCGTAAAACCAAAACCAAAGTAATTACTTTGGCCAATCAAAAAGGAAGGAGACAATCCAGCAAACCAATCAAAACTCGAAGTAATTACACGTAGCCGACACAAAGCGCGGGAAAATGTGCAAGCCCAAGCCACGATTGGTTTTGGTTTCACTTCTGATTGGTTGTAAAAATGGCGCGAGAATTTAAGTTTGAACCAATCACTGAGTGAAGTAATGCAAAACCAAAGCAATTCGCTAATTACTTTCGACACTCAATTGAAAACCACTCTTCGTTAGACACCAAGTTATTAAATGAGCGAACTCTAATGAAGTTCTGGGTCCCATAGCCATTCTCAATTCTACGGGAAACAACAATACCTGGTGATGGGGGTGCTTTCTCCACCTTTTGTGGTTCCAAATTGGTCGTCGATTCTTGTTTCACGTCCCCTAAAAACAAAATGGAACGCAAGAGGATGCGTGAAAATATCTCAAAACTCAGTAAACACGCGCGCCGTCCAGCAGAGAAGAGGATGAAAATATTCTTGTTTTGCTAGGAAAGGTGTATGTACAGTACGTAGAAGAATGTCATAGAACGGCAAATGGAGTGCAGTACCTGTGTCTTTTAAACTAGCCTAAGCTGAATGGACATCACGTTTAAACATGATAAGCTACTGTAACAGTTGCTCTGCGAAAAGACAACTGAAAACCCGAGTCCCCAGCACTGGCAGGATTCAAGCTCACGGCCTCCGTAACGCCGGGCGGTTGTTCTACCCATTGAGTTACAAGTACTCCTGGGCCCGGTTGTTCGAAAGCCGATTAACTCAATCCAGGATTAGCGTAAACTATTGTTTCATGTTTTCATCTTTTTGGTGAAAGTTCCTTTTGCTTATTTTTTGTTTTTCAAGATTGACTTCTTCTAATGTAAAGTTTTGCCGAATATCATCGTTGAACGGCATTTGGGAGTAGAGAAATAAACTCCTTGGTTAATCAAATTTTTAATTTGGGATTAGCGTTAATCGGCTTTTGAACAACCGGGCCCTGGGAAGCCAGGTCGCTTTTCTAGGTTCTTTATGCCAAAATGTCCTACAAGTTAAACAACGTATAATATCAAATAAAAATGACAACATTTCCATTAGTACTCTGGCACCCACCATTAGCCTTACCTGGCTTTCTAGTGGATGCACTTCCCAGGGGTGGTTTCCCACTCTTATTTGCATCTAGCTCGTCCCTTTTCGGCTTTCTTTTGCTCGCTCGTTCACTTGGAGCACTGGAAGGACGCTCGTTTCCAAACAGGTCGTCATCCAGTCCCAGTTCATCTGAAAACCTCACAGTCCGTTTCGTGGAGCTGGGGGCCGTGTCTGGTCTTGCCAGACCTCCGCGACTATGTGACGGGCCACTGGAGGCCGCCGAAGGCATGTAACCACCAAACTGGAAGGACTCTTCAGACGTGGGACTCGAAACTGAGGAAAAAAGGAAAAAAATATTGCATATTAATTAAATTCGGGAAATGCGAGACTTTTTCTCGACTTCAACAAAAGGCATCATCACGAGGCATAATGAATAAACTCATACAAATCCTTGTATTTATTCTCCAGAGCCTCGATATAATCCCTTTTGTTTAGGACTGAATTTTAATACATCAAAATTGGTCTATTAGAGGCGCAAAACGCACTGATCCCAAATTATTGCACACAGATTTCAATAAGTGTCCCGTTGCTCTTTTTCCTAACTTCAACATCACTCGTGTCTCTGAATACAGACAATTAGCGCAATGAACCAATCCAAATTCGTAGCAATTTCATGTAACTTGCTCAAAGCGCGGCAAAAATTGCGTGTGCAAGTCGCTATTGGTTTTGGTTTTCATTTTCATTGGTTGATGAACTGGCGCGAGATTTTTAAACCAATCACTAACCGTAGCAATTGTAATCGCGTACTTTAACTTTCGACAGTCATTTGAAAACTGCTCTAGAACGTGTTGGAAACAAATGAGTAAATATTCTATGGAGAATGTACATTGTAAAATTGCCTCACCCCTTTTGCTTCCTGTTCCTGAACCAGCACTTGTTTTGCTGCTAATACTAGCCATAAAGTCGTCCAGAGATTTAGGAACTTGTTTTATTGGTTCCTCTTTTTCCTTTTTTCCAAGAAGCTCGCTGAATCGAGACTGCTTGGAGGGACTTTCACTTCTCGGTCCTACGTAGTACGAGGAAGTCATTGTGTGTTTGTACTCAGACATGAATAATATGATCGACTGGGTCTGGTAATGTTATTTTGAAATATATGAAAGAGGTGCAAAATAGGATGAACTCGAATACATGCCCATATTTTCGTTTGCAACATTTCCACTTTCACCTTAGGGAATTAACATGCAAAAAAACAACATTGAAAACTGTTGAAGCCTTGATGGAGGGTTTTTGTCAATAAATGTGGAAAGGCCAGGTTAACAAGCAAAAAGAGTAATTTTTTGTGGATTTAGCCTGCGTGACAAGCGCTTCAGTAGGGTCTCAGAGCAAAGAAAGACCAAGGTTGAGATGTTCTTGAAGCATTTTATGTTCTTTTTTTTTTTTTTTTTTTTTTTTTTAATTTGTTATTATACACTAACTCTTACACTAACCTTATTACAATTAAATACTAACACTATTTGGAAACAATTAATAACATTTCTACCACAATTAACACAAACTAACGGTGCTTACGGAACAATACTGCACTACTTGCATTACACTATTTACAGAATGGTAACAATTATCATTATGACATGTTTTAAAACGTAAATAAAATTAACAGCTACAAACAAGACTACGGCTGGCTTAAAGAAAAGAGTTACAATGAACGAGAGTGGAAAGAAAAGGACGAAGCGAAGTGACATTTATAGTAGTTTATAGTAGTTTTTCCCAGATATTTAAGAATTTATGTAGCTTCCTTTGGGCAATATAACTTTGCTTTAAGACATCGAGTTTATCTTGGAGGCGGAGAAGAAAGCCTTCAAAACATAAGTTGCCATCACATGAACTTGTCGCGAAGATATGGAATTTTGCAATAAGAAGAGTGACATTAAGTGCCTGTTTATTTTTGATGTTATTATGCCAACCATATAGGATGTTAGATTCATTCAAATTGACCACTTGTTTGAATTTCTGGTACCACCAGCTGGTGAATCTATCCCAGAAAGCCTTAGATACAGTACAGTGGTACAGTAGGTGGTTTATTGTTTGCTTTTCGGTAGCGCATAGGGAGCAAATGTCGCTATCAGTGATGCCAGCTCGAAAAAGGCTGGATTTGGTAGGTAAGATGTGGTGTATTATTTTATACTGGAAAGCAATTAATTTCGAGTCTTTGGTTATTAGGAAAGGCAATGTGTACACCTTGTGGATGCTTTCCTTGGAGAAACCGTAATTTAGAATTCTGTTCTCTGATGTTGGTGGACTTACGTTGTTGGTTAATAGTGTAGAGTAGGTGACACGGGTCGACGGAAGGTCTTCAAGAGGCGGTTTTAGGTGCGAGTTGTTTTGCTTTAATATATTTTTCCATTCTGTAGGAATGGCAGCGACGAGACCATAGTACAGTGTAAAGGGAATACTGATGTTCACTTTGCGAATGAGCTCGTCCAGTGAGAAGAAGGTGTTGTCTTCTTTTAAAAATTGTTTAATACGTATAATCTTAGCCTCAAATAAGGGTTTGAAAAAAACTGGCCGGTCTCCAATCAGGATGCGACTATTATTCCAGATGATTTTGTTGTGAATGCATTGGTCCTCCGAGAATTTGTCAGCATTGTATTCTTGCCAATACTTAAGTAGCGTGTGGTAAAAAGGTGGAAGGTTGTCAAGGTTGAAATGCTTGATATCGTATTGACATTTGGTTAGAAAGGATAAACCTCCATATTTGGCAGCGGTGAACTCTGGTATTATTTTCCATGCTGGTTGAACGTTTTCGGTGATTCTCTTGATCCAAGCAATTTTCAGCGCTTTATTCATGATTTCAAAATCCATCATTCTCAACCCTCCTTGACTTATGTCACTTATTATGGTCTTTCTTTTTATTTTGGCTGGTTTTCCTTCCCATATAAAATCGAAAGATAGTTTGTTTATTTCTTTGACGTAACAATCGGGGATCTCGAGCACAGAGGTGTTATAAATTAGCTTCGACAAACCTAGGGTTTTCACTATTTTGATTCTGCCATGGAGGGTAAGCTTCCTTCTTTTCCAATTCTTAAGCGTATTTTTCAATTTGATAATTTTCTCTCCAAAATTCAGCTTATTTGCAGCGTCGGGGTTATACGAAAAGAAGATGCCGAGAGCTTGAATCGGTTCTTGAGGCCATTTGAAATTATATGGGGTATCAGTTTTGTTTCTCCAAGCTCCAAGCCACATCGCCTCTGTTTTACTTGTGTTTACTTCTAGACCCGAGGTGTGTTTAAATTCACTTAGAAGCTTCAAAAGGTTGATAACAGATTGATGGTCGTTAACGAATACTATAGTATCATCAGCGAATTGGGTGACTTTTATTTCCTTTCCGCCAACGGTAATGCCTTTTATGTCATTGTTGCTTTTCAAAGCCCTTGCGAGAAGATCAATACCAATTACAAAAAGAAGGCCCGATAAGGGGCATCCTTGCCTGACGCCTCGGTGCAATTGAAAAAAAGGTGACGCGTGACCATTGTTTAGGACACAGCTAGATACATTGTGGTAGATGACTTCTATCCATCTTTGAATATCTAGGCCAAAATTGAACAGTCGAAGCGTGGATAATAGATAGTTCCATTTTATTGTATCAAAAGCTTTTCGGAAATCCAAAAAAATTGCAATTCCAGGCATATTTAAGCGCTTAGTGAGAAACATGACATCTTGGATTAATCTGATGTTTTCGCCTATATAGCGGCCTTTTACATATCCGGTTTGATCAGGATTGATGATTTTGGGCAAGGTTTTTTCTATTCTTTTGGCAATGACTTTGGTAAGTATTTTATAGTCTACATTCAATAACGAGATCGGGCGTAGATTTTCAAGTATGGATTTGTCTTTGTTCTTTTTGGGAATGAGAGAGATTATTCCGCGCCGTTGACTAATCGACAGAGAGCCGGACTGAAAGGCGAAGTGGAAACTAGCTAACATTTCGGTTCGCAACTCGGGCCAGAAAAATTGGTAAAATTCAGCTGGGAAACCGTCTGTACCTGGTGTTTTGCATTTTTTGAAGTCTTTTACTGCGCTTAGACATTCGGCATCTGTAATTGGCCCGTCACATAGTTTTTGATCTTCGGGTGATAAAGGTGTTACTAATTCGGCTTTCAGGAAGTTACTACCCTGAGGGATGTCTTCATCACTTTCTTTGGATTGATAGATTGACTCGTAGAACTTTTTTTGCTTGTCTAGGATGGCTAGTTGATCATAAATGTATGTGTCATCGTTTATTTTCAGCTTGTTAATGGCTTTTTTGGTTTGGGTACGGTTTTCTAGGCCGAAAAAATATCTCGTGTTACATTCACCTTCTTCATACCATCTTACCTTGCTCCTGAGGATCGCGCCTTTTACTTTGAAGTGCATGATTTTTTCCAAACGTAATTTTGCTGCGAGTAGTTCGTTTTGGGCTTGGTTATTGTTAGGATTTCTTTCTAGACTTAGCAGAAGTTCATTTATTTTATTTTGGAGTGTCAGTTCTTCGTTTTTACGTCTTTTTGCTTTCGTTTTGGCATATTTTACAGTGAAACCCCTAATCTCCATTTTTATAAGATCCCATTTCAAACCTTTATCTTCAACGTTTTCATATTTGGCCTTGAACAAATCAATGTTTTTGCGTAGAGCGTTAACATAATTGTCATCTTTAAGTAGAGAGCTATTAAATTTCCAAAACCCTGGGCCTCGGCGTTGTTTATTAAATCTGGCCTGCAAGTGTAACGAAATTGCAGAATGATCCGTTTCGGGCGCATGGAAAATTTTACACGTCGCATCTACATTTGTGAGCTCTTCCGAGATAAGAAAGAAGTCTAATCTGCACTGTATCTTGTGAGACTTATTTCTCCAAGTGTACGATTCGAGGAGAGGGTTTAAGTGACGCCAGATATCGACTAAGTTGTAAGATGTACACAACTCTTCGATTTCCTTAATTACAGACGCTTTCTGGGCGACCGCGTTTCCACCTTTTTTGTCTTTGTCCGACAAAGCGCAATTAAAGTCACCTCCGATAACGATATTTTCCTGAGAAAAGTCTTGCAGCTGATGGTGTAGGGATCTAAAAAATTTGGATTGTTGGTTTAGGTCATTTGGTGCATAGATGTTGACTAAAATTAAACGTGAATCTTCGACTGATACGACCAGTATGATATATCTTCCGTTTTTGTCAGAAATACACTTTTCTATTTTACAATCAAGTTTAGGGTTTATAAGTATCATTACTCCCTTGCTGTTTGATGTACCGTGGCTGAAAAAAGCTTTGCCGCCCCATTCAGCGGACCAAGTGTCTACGATGAGTTTAGTGCTGTGGGTTTCCTGAAGAAATGTAAATTGAGCGTTTTGGTTGTGGATCCATCGAAAAATTGAACGGCGCTTAATCGACTTGTTGAGACCTCTCATGTTAATTGAGAGGCACTTAATTTCCAGATTTTCAATAGTGTCCATTGATAGTGTGAGTAAATTGACTTAAGATATGCGTGATTAAGGCAACTTGAGGTGAGATACAGTTTTGACGGCTTCCTTTTCTCCTTTGGGACTGGTGAAATTTGCATTTGTTGGAGTTTATAGCATAATTGAAAATAGTGAAATTTAATGGAAATAAACAAACACTGCATGTAGCTAGAAACACTACAACCAAATCAATGTCAATCAATCAATGAAAATTCCTGTTCTTGGCTTTTGCTCTGACACCTCACCAGTCTGAGAACGCCTTCTACACAGGCCATTGAGAGTCGTTAATAATAATAATAAAAATAATAATAATAATAATAATAATAATAATAATAATAATAATAATAATAATAATAATAATAATAATAATAATAGAGTGTTGTAAAACCAAAACCAAAGTAATTACTTTGGCCAATCAAAAAGGACGGACACAATCCAGTAAACCAATCAAAGCTCAAAGTAATTACACGTAGCCGACACAAAGCGCGGGAAAATGTGCATGCGTGAGCCATGATTGGTTTTGGTTTGATTTCTGATTGATTGAAAAATTGGCGCTAGAACTTTGAACCAATCACTGAGTGAATTAATGCAAAACCAAAGCAATTCGCTAATTACTTTCAACATTCAAATTTGAATAATAATAATGATAATAATAATAAAAATAATAATAATAATAATAATAATAATAATAATAATAATAAAGTAGAGGGATTTGGCTCAAAGAAGCAATAAATTTATACCTGTGTCTGGTAAATCATCACCATGCCCAAAAATATCATCAGTGGACTTCGGACTGTTCCCTCGGCTAGTGCGTTCCTGTTTGGTTTTGGTGGGAGGGGCAGTTGAGTCTTTTGATGTCTTATCAGAGTCATCTAACTGATCTAAGCCAGGAAGATCGTCATCTGAATCGAAATTAATCTCATCCTTGCTTGGTTTTGCCTTCCGAGCTACAGTAAGAGAAAGGGTCTATTAAGCTACAATACTGTGAGTTACAGTACCAGCCACATTTTTTCCCATTCCATTTTCTGCAGCCTCCATGCCCTTGAATGGCATTTGCATCCAAAGCTTTCAAGAAACATTAAAACGTGGCACTTCATTTTGATCCAGGTCTTCGTTTTACCAACAAAGAAATTGAAATTGTAAAAACAAGGAACCTTAACTTACAGTAAATTCTGATATATTTATTACACATGGATTGTACCTTGTAGAAATTGAATTTAGCAACAAAGCACACTGTGAAGTAAAACAGGCTGTAGTGTTGAATATGGCCTGCTAAATTGGCCAGTCATGATAGTGTGAAATTCTATCTGACAAGGTGCTACATTTTCTTCTGACATTTTCAAAATTAATGCTTCTGACTCAATGTGACTCTGAGACTACCATAAACCCAATAAGGTAACATAACCTCAATGGAACAGGCCTAGAGGGCTATAGACCAGTCAAGAAAGGGGTAAATTCGCATTACTTTGCCACCTCACCCAAATTAACTTTGGACAATTTTATTATTTTACAATAGCAAACGTGAGAAGACCCACTGGTGTGGTTCAAACCACCACAAACCCCAATTGGTAACATACATGCACATGTAGTCATGGAGGAACAGGCTGACAAATCAGTGGACCAGGTAAGAAAGAGAGAGAGATGACACCACCATTTTCTTCCCTGTAATAATCAGTAAACCTGGGCACCACATACAGTAAATGTACAAAAAAAACTTTGTTTAGTTTCTATACCAGACATTCCTTTTCCTCTGCTTTGCGGTGTTCCCTGAGGGGACCCCACATCCTCACCTCTATTGTCTTGTTCACCAGCAGCCTTGGGAGAAACAGGTGGAGAAGATGCTCCTCTGTCTTCATCCTTCTCCTTATGGACACTTGGTTGGTGTTCAGGTGAGGCTGGTGCCAAAGATGAGCTTGCAGTTTCTTGACTGGCTGATCGCCGTCCCCGAGATGATTTTGGTCTTTCTTCCTCTAAACATACATACATTGTAAAAACCAAAGAGGTCAATATTTATAATAATTATAAATATTGACCTCATATGTGAATGAATGTGTAAACATTAATTTTGTATTTCTGTGTTCAGTTGGATCCATGGTGTTGACATTCTGTGCAATGTACCCTGAATTCAAAAGGTGCATTTACAAAAAAGAGAAACAAAAGTGGAACTGAGAAATAAAATTCAGAAAGGTTCTGACAGTTTTTGTATAAATCGCAAGATTTCAAGTGCAATTTGAAATAAATAAGCATGAGTATTTTTTTTGTAAGACACACAAAATTGCAAGTGCTTATTTATTCCAAACTGCACAAGAAAAATCAAGCAGAAGCAATGCACTCACATCACCCAATCATGGAAAAATTGCACCATGAATTATGCCATCCAGGGCTTGCATTTAATTGGATACCAATGCAACAATTTCACCTTTATCGCATTATTTCAAGTTTCTGCACTATTTCACTTCTCTGCACTCTGTTTGGGATTAATAATATTATTATTGACATGTATGTGCATGAGCTCTCATCTGTTTCCCAATGAGACCATATGCACCAGGGGGAACCATCCCACTTGTTATCAGAATCATATACTGTCATTTGAGGAGGAATGGAATACAGCAAAGCATTTCAAGAATTGTGTTAAAAAAATAAATAAATAAAACTAACCCAAGCAGTGATCTGTTTAGTGATCTCTGAAAATTATACAATAAAAGCAACAGACCTTGATTGGAAATTCCAGTTAAATCAGTTTTCTTTGCAGCTGTAGATTTTTTAGGCTTTGTTTTTGGAGTAACATTATCCTCTTCATCTGACAACAAGCCAGCCAATGGATCGTCCTCGTCAAACTCTAAGAACACACCATTAGCATTAGATCCAGTGAAATGAAATTTGGTTTACTATAACCAATGTAACTAAAATGGACCCTTGTTACAGCATTGTGATCAACATGTACATGTATGTTTGGGAAATTGTAACTTTTTTTTTTAATAGGATGGAATGTTTCTCAACCTTACTTGATTTGGTTATTTTACCATATCATGGCCCACAATTCAGAAGTAAGGTGGTGAAGGGGATGGCGCAGTGGTGAGAGCACTCACCTCCCACCAATGTAGCCCAGGTTCGGTTCCCAGATTCGGTGTCTTATGTGGTTCGAGTTTGTTGATTCTCTACTCTGCTCTGAGAGGTTTTTCTCCGCGTACTCTAGTTTTCCCCTCTCCTCAAAAACCAACATTGATTTGATTTGCGCTAATTGTTGATTTCAGTTTACAGTGTCCCTAATTAGTGTCCTGTCCAGCATTAGAAGACTAGACACTCAAATAAAGTTCCTTCCCTTTATATGCTTTAAAATCTAAGCTCAAATATTTTCTTGCTATCCACCCATGGCCCTGAAATTTCGTTTTCCATGCATCCAGTACTTTCTCAAACTACAGCTCACCTCGGTTTTTTATAGCCAGTTTAATGTGACCTACGTGTATGTCACATAAATAAAGAGGAATCCGAGATATTATGAGCCTGGGTTCAGTTGTGCAAAATGCAAGTACGATAACAAGTACCAGTATACTTCTGGGTTACTAAAAACGTAAATTGTAGTACATATACTGAATTCAAAACAAGTTTCCTCATCAAGCCTTTCTAACCTTCAATTTTGACTCAAAATAATGAAGCCTTTCCCCCATCATAAAATTACATTGACATTGAGGCTTCTTTGATGGGCAAAATTGCAGCCTCGGATGATTAACAGCTGCAGATTAGTCCTGATTAGCTTTTGGATAACTGGGCCCTGGATAGTCTCTACTCAACATTTTGTTAATGCATCAATAATCTTAAAAATAAATTGTTTAATCATTTAAAAGGATTGCATTAACTTAAAGTTTGTAAATGAAACAGCACTCAGTTGCAAGTGGCTGACCCATTTCAAGCCTGAAATGCAGTTAAAATTAAAATAATGTAGTCATTCGAAATACTACTATTACATTCCTGCTTCTTTAAAGCGTTAAAAATCAGCCTTACTGTTTCATTAAATTTTATTTTTCATTTTAACCACTTAATAAATAATAAAGATAACATTATTGTTAACCACACCTTGTAACTTAAAAAAGCATTGCTACAATGTGCAAGTTCTGAGCACAGATCATCAGTATCACATTCCGTTTTCAAGTAATAATTATCATCGAGAAATCTTTTTTGTGTGTGTGTGACTCAATTAAAATTAATTTAAATTTAGCTGAAAGTAAGTCAATTTTAGGGATTTTTAGGCAACAGTGTACAAACCTCCAAAATCAAATTTTTTGCGTGGTTTTGGAGCTGCCTTTGGCTTGGTACTTTTGGTGTCGTGTTCTACAAAAGCTGTCATTTCTGATGATGGTTTGGTTGGTTCTGGGGAAATGTTTCTTTCTTTGCTGCTTTTTGCCAGTTTTGAAGAATCTTCTGATGGTTTTCTTCCAGATTTTGCTGTGCTCTTTGAGTCTGACAAAGCTTTTTCTGGGCTTGAAGTTTTACTAGGTGCGGCCTTCCTACTCAGTGATCCACCAAAAAGATCAGATTCCATATCATCTAAGCCCTGATGCAAATTGAATAAAAACATCATTGCAATGATTTTGAAGGCAGCATTCCACACAAGTTTGAATGCTGGGCAACAACAACATCATGATCGTAATAATAGAACATCATTATTTGTACACAAGCTTCATAATACTCACAGCAAGGCTGTCAGCCATTCTCTTGGCATCTGCTTCAGAAATTGACTGATAACACAGGAAAACATTTGAATTTCAGTAAGTATGCTACCCCTTGCCCTTGTATTAATTTTCTTAATATTTTATTTTATCTACAGTGTATTAATGACAAAAGACAAAAGAACTGCAAATTGAAAAAGTTTTCAGTTAAAACATGGCTTCCTTTCATTACCTCATCATCATCATCATCATCATCATCAAACCCTTCTCCAGCCATCTGTGCCAAACTACTGTAAAAATCTTCATCTGTGGCCCTAAGGCATACAATCCAAATTTCATTGTATTGAGCCATGATTTTAAGCTCACCAATAATAATTTTTTGTGTTGTTATAATAAATAAATTATTATTCTCACCACTGAAGCAACCCCCAGTGACGATTGAAATCAACTGGTCTTAGTCTCACACATAGGAGGAAAAGAACAAAAACAAAACATAATTGGATACATGTACATGTATGTTTCTTAACACTGACGTACCCTGAAGTTAAAGATCCTTTTCTTTGCTGAAAAAAATGAAAAACAATAATAATAATTATTATTATTATAATATTGTCATAACTACCAATAATAATAATAATAACAATAATAATAATCATCATCATCATCATCATCATTATTATTATTACGAAAGTAATATTTATCATAATTTCATGTAACAGTGACAAAACTGTAGTACAATATACAATGTACATGTATGCAATTTCTAAAACACTCACTGATTTTTTTGAGCTGCCTGACTTTGTAGCAACCTTGGATTTTCCTTTTGACTGAGAACTGATACCCAGGATGTCATCTGGAATGAGAGGAAACAAGACTTAAGACTTGCAAAATAAGAAAAAAGATCTAATTTATAACAAAGATAGGCTGTTAGTTTATGATCAAACAAGCGGTTTTGTTACTGACATTTGAAATCAGTTAAGAAGATTCTTTAAAACTTATAATACTATTACTGTGTTAAGTGGTCTGTTGATCAATGCTGGTTAAAATGGGTGTTTAGGCTTAAGTAAGCACTATTTGAGACGCTGCTTACATATAGACCAACAGTACTCATTCAAAATAATATTTTTATGGTAGTCCATTCGGGTAGTCCATGGACTGGGGGTCAGTGTTTTATCCACCACCAGTCAAACTCATTACCTTCCAAAAAAATGGTTTCTTTACTTTAGAATAAATGTGATTCTTTGGTGTCTAGATTATTTCAATGACTTTGAACAAACACACTAAAAAAAATTTGCCCGTCATAGCAAGGATATAATGGCTTCCTAGTATCAGAGTTAAAAGAGGGTTCCCTCTGATCTATAACACTGCTACAACAGCATTAAGACAAAAAAAATTAATTTCTTTGCCCAACATTATGAAAGGGATCCATAAGCTCACCATCATTTCCCCCGCTCAGGATAGAGTCCAAATCGTGATCCAAAGCTGCTCTGTTTGAAGCTGTAAAAGTAATGAAATGACAAGACCTTTGATAAAACAAGGAGATTTGGTCCTCAACCCGCGACACTAGTCTCTCTCTCAGGGGCAAGGGAGAGGGAGGGGCTGTAGCCCCCCCCCCCCCCACCTTTTTCCCCACGGTGTTGTTTTCTCAAAGACCTCTCCCCTCCCAGGCTCACATTTCCGTGATCCATACCAAAACCTACAATAAGTGCCAAAAGGGTTGAGATACTTTCCCTTTTAAGGAATCTCGGACAAATCCCTCCCCCAAAGTCTAGCCCCCTACCCCCCAAACAATATAGCTTCGAAATACATGAGGTATACTCCTTGAAGATCTTTTATTCATGGTTTTGTTACTGCTTTGCTTTGCAATGAGTGAAAAATGCAATAGCTTTCTTTCATGATAGCCGAATGTGTGACAATGTCACGCTTAAGTCTGTTAAATGAAGAAATTCTTGGTATTAACCAGCCAATAATCTCTTGACAGTAAACTGACTTTCCTCTCGCCTTAATTTCAAAATTTGTCGAAGAGGTTGACGGCGTATTCTTGGTGATAATTTTCGATGGCGACGAATCACTGTTCTCGTCAGTCACACGCTCTGAAATGGCTTGCTTGATCTCCATGCTCTTTAAAATTCTATAATTTATATTGAGGCCCGAGATATACTAGCCTTTTCTATTATGTCCCTTAATTAACGTCCATCCCTTACAATCCTTTGCAAAACGGACAAATGCCCATGTTGCAGCATCGATTTTCACCAGAAAACCATCCCCACTATTGTTACTTAGGTTTTCGCGCTACTGTGACGTCATCGTCAAACAGGGAAAATGTCTGTAACTATGTCCTAATTAACGTCCATTACTTCCAGCTAGTGTTAATTTAAAAACAGTATCAAGTACAATCATTTATGTTTCTAACATTCCCACACAGTCTTTTACCTACTGTAGCTGTAATGCTGTATTTTCTAGTTCAGACAATAAGCGCCAAAAGGGTTGAGACACTTTCCCTTTTAAGGAATCTTGGGCAAATCCCTCTCCCAAAGTCTTTCCATCTAACCTCCCCCCCCCTAACAATGTTGTTTTCTTATCGCCAACTCTTCCTTTTCCGTTACCAACATTGAAGGGGGAAGAGGGGGGATCATCGGCAAGTGGAAAATGTAACATTAAGGTGATTTTTCCCTAATTGTTGTCTTCCCAGTTCAGTGTCTCAACTATTTTTGTCGCTTATTGTAGTCCCCCCCCCCCCCCCCACCACTTTCAAACGTACTCCGCGGCTCCTATCTCTAAACAAGTCATACACTGCCCAAATGCGCATGCTAGGTCAAAATTAGATCATTGTGCTATGGGATCGATAGCTTTCAAACTAACACTTTACTTTAATTTTCTTAGTTATGAGTACTCGACGGTAAAAGAGATGTTCAAGTAAGTTTGACAACTTTGGCTAATAATACCATTTAATCCAACGGTCGACTTGCGACCAATCTCTGATCCTGGGAAAGTACCACCACCCTACGAAAGAAAAAGAAAATCTTTCAAGTATAACCAACAGATATTAAAATACAAGGTTTTCCGGTTTCGAAAAACATAATTAAGATTTCTCTACCCTTCTCATTCCATAAGAATCTTTGAACTTCTCAAAATGAAACTTCCCGCGGAAGATCCGCCATTTTGAAATCCAAGGAAAACAAACGCGTGCTTTTCTACGAGAGTCCGCTGGCGATTGCCTTAGCGCAATTCAACGTTTTCGCGCGTTTTCCACTCCAGAGAGGACACTCCAGACTACTGAAGATCTGGCGATCAAGCTGAAAATCAGACCTTTTTAAAACATTTTTAGGTTCTTGAATTCTTTCCACTAGTATTTTGGAGTTTGGTAATCTTCGTTTGCTTCCGTTTTATTCTTAAATGGCGGGGAATTTCAGCATTTCTCAGGCCTCCGTTTCCAACTGTCCGGCATCGGACCGTGTGCATTTGATGGCTTGCGAAATTGAACATGACGCAGAGGCTTGCGTTGGGTCATTTTTCGATACCACTGTGCGACAGGAAGAGACGAGTATAGGAGTTCAAAACTCCGTGAAAGGTTTTTCATTTCTATTGTTCATTTAATAATTATAACGTTTTAAATTGTACAGATCGTTAGGAAGGGGCACAGGCACCCCAAGCTTATTTTTAGCAATACAAAGAGGATCACAAGTCGCACAAGTACAAGATTTGTAAGAGGATAATAGACCTTGTTCTCTTGTACAGTTTGTTTTCCCAATACAGATCATGTGATAATACTCAGGAGATTTGATCCTTTGTTTTGTTCATTAAAAAAGAGTGCATGTAAGCATGAAAGTGTATGCATGCACTCTTTTTAATGAACAAAACAAAGGACCAAATCTCCTGAGAATTGTTGAATTATCTGAATTGGGAAAACAAAATGTACAAAGTGAATGTTAAAATCTGTTTACCAGTATAATTCTGATGGCACAAATTTTCAACAAAAAGCCATATGGCCATCCTGTATTTCTGCTTTCCTAATTATTTTCTTGATCTAACGATTGGTAGATTTTGTTGCTTCCTTAAATACCACTCATAGAGTCTTAGGAATGAATCAACCGACAACCGCAAAATGAATAGATGAGTGCATTCACACCTTGCTTCCCCCCCAAGCATATTATATGAAACAGTAAATACTAAAATAACACCTTTTTCTGTCCATTTTTTTAGCCTTGAGTGCATCATTTCGAGGCCGTAGTCTGAAGGGCTGTGTTATCAATCTTCCAGCAGGATATACTGGGTATGTGATGAAAGAGGAAAAAAGACCCTTTACCGAGGAAGAGGTATAAGTTGAAACTTTTGGAATTTTTTCTTAGGGTGTGTTTGATTGACCATAATCATTCCAGAATAGGAATACATGGAATAGAAGTTAGAAATCCTTCGGTTTCACAGGGATTCACTTAAAAATTGTCAAACACCTGCTAAAATGCTATTTTAAACATATCTTGATTATCCTTGTTGCTTCAAAATGCCAGACATACCGTTTTAAATCAGCACTCATTGTATTCTCATTCCGGAATACAGCCAATCGAGTGCACCCTTAGTATTTAAGCATGATTACTTGATTGATTAGCGGTCAAAATTAGAAGGAATGGATGTCCTTTTCTCTGCTAGCAGAGGTTTCTTTTCTTTTGCTTTTGCTGCCTGGGCTGATGAGTTTGGGAGAAGAGACCTCTGCCATGGGTCGAAGCTCACTGTGATCCAACCGCCGTCCACAAACTTGGACGGCACTCTTTACACCACAATCTATGGTCAATGGGTTAAGGAGAACTTAATAGTGCATGTAGACGTTGTTACCCCTTTCACTCCTGAACTGGCTCTTATTGAAGAGTAAAATCATCTGGCATTTGATTAGGCAAAGTAAAATATTGAAGTGCCCCTCTTAGGAAAGAATGGGTAAAGAAGGTCAACTTGGGTAGGGTACGGTCTTAAAGGCCATTGTTCTGGGGTTCCAGTTTCATTCTGTCCACTAGCGCGAGTTTTTGTTGTGCAACCTAACCTTGTGCAACTCTTCGGGCGTAAATGCAGAATCCTTCAGATATCGCTTTGATGCATGCTATTACACATCTTTCTGTAGTTGAAACCTCTTTGGAACTGAAGAAATTGAAATAGACACAGCAAAAAATAAACTCTGGAAGCTCATCAAAATGATGTCATTATGAAAATTGCCTAAGATTCTCATCTCCACCTTTACATAAATTTTTACAACTCATTTACAGCAAATACCAATTATTGCTTACAAAACTTTATCCAGATAACTATCACATGGTCATTTCATTTTTAGTTCTTTACTCTTTTTAAGGATCGAGTGATGAAGGCCACTCACAACTTCTCACAATTAAGTTATTGGAACCTAGAGACTCCTCCATCAAATAACGACACCCTTGTTAAGGCTTTGCAATGGATAAATATTGCTTCTGCGGTAAGTAGAGGATCTACAGTGAGACAAGTTTCTGCCAATTTGATGTCATGTAGAGATGGATACAGTGCACTTGCCAGCACTTGAGCAAACTTAGTCTTGTTGTCCTGGGGCTGTATTCACAAAATCTTACATAAGATGTGTCCTAAGATATAACTTAAGAAAAAAAATAGGACCTTTCTAAGCTATTCAAGTGCTATTCACGAACGCCATCTTATGCTCATCCTAAGATATGTGTGATTTAGGAGTCTCCTAAGTTTACTTGTCCTGGATAGTTACAGATTAGCGACAATAAACCAATCAAAATGTTTCTCAAACCTCACAATGAATAATGGAAATTTGACTAAGAACTGCAGAAAATAGTTTTTTTTTGTTCTTTTGGGGTTTTTTTGTTGCACCAGGTTGGCAACCAAAAAAAGATGGCCAAGGAGATTTTGAAAGGTCCTTGAAGCATAAAATCTAAGGAAGTTAGTTGAACAGTGGAAACAGCTTGTGAACGATGAGTAGCTTTTCCAAACTTGGCCTCAATAAATCTGACACTCTCAAAATTTCTTCCCAACGAAAGTGATAATTTTTCAGAAGGATTCACACTTCATTGTCAAGCAGATTTGAATGGTTACGGTGACCCGTTCACACTGTAAAGCATGTTGACGATTCAGGCCTAACAACATGGCCACCACCGTTATTCTGCATGAGTTTAACACGTCTTAACAAGTTAGGAGATCAAATTTAGGAGAAAGTTAAGACATGTCTCAATATGAGAATCTGAGAACACTACATGTAGTTTTATCCTACATGTAAGTTATCTTTGGAGGCTGTTATGATTTCAAAAGATGCCAAAAGACAAAACTACTAAAGTATTTGTGTTGTTTTTTTCCATTGTTGTTATTATTGATAAATGCAGGCAAATGGCTCATCAAGTTTGCTTGTCCAATGGGCAAGTTGGGATAATAACTTGTATGGGTGACCAAATTATCATAATTAATTTTTATACTTAAAATAGAAAATCCTGAGTATGATTACTGAACTGTATAAAGATTTAGGCCTGCATGCATACACCAAAGGCTGTGTTTCCTTTGGCTGTCACCCTCACATATTAATAATGGGATGCTACAATGACTAGACTGTCATCAGTGAGGGTCACCACCAGAGAATGAAGAAAAGTCATTTTCCAGACAGAGAACATGTACTCTTAACACTTTTTGTTAACCCAATCACACCTCAAACACCCTGGGACACCCCACAATTGACGAGTAAAATCGTCTGGCGGTAGACAGAGTAAAATCTGTTTAGTCTCACTCCCAGGGGTCAATGAGTTAAACCTATTCAATTTGCTTTCTTTTCTTGAACAGCTTCACGGCAAGGAAGTTGACAATGATTATGCCACTCCAGAGACCATCAGATGATCACCATCTCCTCCACTCAACAAGATATTAATTACAGATTACTTGCGATAAATTATTTTGCTAAAGTAGATTTAATACTGTTACTGACACAGCTACGTTGTAGACAGTAGTCCACAGGAGAAAAGTACAAAAATACATTTGATGCAAAAAAAAATGTCATAACTGTATAACAATGCATTTAAGTTAGGTACATTTCTTTGTTATGCTTCTATCTTTGCAATATTTTACCTTACCCTCTCAGCCACTTAATTAAAACCTAATCGCTGAAGTAAAAAGGTACAAGGTTACACAGATCATGCCAGTTCTTTCCCACACAAAAGCCGATCCACTCCACTGTTAGAAAAATAAGATGAAAATATTCCTTAAAAAGCAGGGAAATGACTTGTGGAATCATTGTTTGAATAAAGTACATGTCTTAGGGTGGAATGGAGTGTGAGCCTCCAACATTCCTTTTCTTGAGAGGCAAAAACTTGTGTGACATCTTAGACTTACAGTACTGGGCACCCACTAATAAAACCCAATACACAGTCATCAAAACTGGTAAGGCCTATGTTAGGTAAGGACACTGCCCAATAAACAAAAATTACTTCATTTTGATGCATCAAAGCCATCAGTGCAAGAGATTTAAAATCCATCAGTGAAGAAGGCTTTAACTGGGTTACATCAATAGGACTGTACCAGTATTAGTAACTAGTTGCTCCATGAGTGTACACTGGGTTACCTGTGGTATGTGTAACTCAAAAACAGAAAGGGATTGAGTTGGATGGTATTGAACTGCAGCGTTCCAGGCAATTTATTCAAGTCAGGGGTCATTAAGACCATTTAAGGGGTCAACCAGAAGTCGCACCAGCAGAGGCCCTTTGGCTCACACATTCATATGACAAAAGAGATCTTTTTCTAAGGTTAAAAACCTGGCTACCAGCCTATTAATCATTTGCCAGAAAGAAAAAATTCCTGTCATCTTCAGAAAAAATAGGCACGCATTGTGTAGATGTGGTAGTGCAGTAACACAGCCCTTTATTCCATATTGTGAACTGAGCTGCGTTTTGTCTTCCAGGAGATTCAAGTTGTCTTTGCGTAATATGTAGCTCTAATAGTACACGATATTGTTTTGGTGTGGTATCTCATTGTAGTGTCATGGTAAAAGTCTTAGCAAAATAGCCCCCTGAGAAGACATGTGGTTACTAGCAAAGTACTAAACCCAGAAAGATTGAAGAAAATAAATGGGAATAGAGAAACATTGGCTTCTAGGCTGACATGATCATTTTCAAATTCCCTCACAACTTCTTTTCACCCAAGTTAAGCGTGCACTCTGAGCGTCTGACAGCTTTGTAATACAAAAGTTCACTGAACTTAATCCCTCTCCGGCGGGGTTAGTATCTGAATGGGTGACCTAAAAAATATATCACTTGGTTACCACCAATAGCGTAGCTCCTACTCTACTATAAAAACTACACGTAACCCATAATTCCGGTTCGCTCTGACGAAGGGCTAACGCTCGAAACGTCAGCTTTGAGAATCTCTGTATGGTGGCCAATTTACATTATCAACTCCGTTGATAAAACCAAATTTTTGTATACTACTTCCCCACCGACGCAGCACCACAGTTTCTTTAGAAACTACCCCCTTCATTCCTTTAGACACTTAAATAAAGTTCCTTTCCTTTCCTTTCGACAACAATCTTTCGCCCGTAGAGCCAAAATCAAAGTGAGCTGTATTTCTAATATTTTGCCAAGTGTGATGTTATGTACAACACTGAAACCAAATGGAAAATTCTCTGGTAACTTACGGGTTCAACAAAGACAGAGAAGGAATTGAACTCCTTAAGTGGATCTGTGATCTCTGTTGTCTGGCTATTTGTATTTACTTGTACTCAACTCTCCACAGTCTTCCGGAAACAATTGGAAATTTCACTAATTCTTGTTAACCTTCAGTGGCGTCAAAAGTCATTGTAACGCAAATGGCGTTTTAGTGGATCTTTCAACAAAATATACCCTCATGGAGCTCAAGAATGGAACGTCAATATTGGATGAACAAGACAGGCCGTGAAAAATAAATATCTGGAATCTTTAAAGCGACGAGTAATGATCTTCGACAACAATTTCATTTTTTGCCGTTGGATATCAAGTGAGCTTTGTTTCTAATATTTCACTAACTTGGTATTATATACAACACTGAAATCAAATGGCAATTTTTCTTTTATGGATTTAACAAACATTGAAGGAATCGAACGCCTTGAATGCATCACAGTGTTTACTGTAGTCGCATCTAAGTTGTCTAGCAATTTACATTTATTTTGTACTCAACTCTGCAAAGGTAAAAAAAAAATTGGAAATGTGACAGTGAAGACTCAAAAAATGTCCAAGTCCCCAATGACAGCTGATTACCAGCTGGACGCTCTAACCACTGAGCTATGGCGATTCGTGGTGAGCAAGGCTGCTTAACTTGGTTCTAATAGGACTGCACTTCCCTTCATACTCAAAGGTTCAGTAAGAATTTTGAATTTCACAAATGGAAAAGTATTTCAAACATTAATTAAAGGACTTTTTTTACAGCTTTTAATTTTTAACTGGCCAGAGTCGAAAACAGCCATAATAATCCTTCCAACTACAAACACCAATTACCTCGCTACCTCTCTCGAACTTAAGCTTCTCATCCGAAGACCATGAAACACTGATAGGGATTCGTGATAACCTGCCATCTCAAGCAACAATGACCTGTTCTTTGACAAATACCAAAATTCGGCTGCAAACTATAAGCAAGGGATGCTTATGGAACGTTGGTGGATCTTGGCGGTTTCTATCTTTGAGATGGCTGATCTCTGGAACCAAAATCCAAGCACCTTTGGCAACCTTGATCCATGGCCAAGCATCACCAGCACCTTCCTCCGCTTCAGCTTTAAACTCTCTAGTTCCCAGATTGAGATACCCATTCTTTGCGGGGCAAGTTATGAGAGCTCTATGAGTTGTAAGGTTCCTAAAAAAGTGCAGTAAATTGCTCAAGAGTAACTGCTGAATACCCCGCCACTTCAAAAGGGATCTTGAAAAGTGATGCCTACGCGGCTATGCAGTGGTCATTACCACCCCTCTCCCTAGAATATGTTGGTAAGGAAAAAAGTGACTATACACCTTATTCCAAAATGGCCACTGATTTATGCGCATACAAATTGGCCTTTCTTGCCTCGTTCAAGATAAAATATTCTTTTGAATTTTAAGCTTAAGA
>OX421452.1:12164984-12174984 GCA_949126865.1 Montipora capitata | reverse complement strand
AAGCTGGACGTATTTTGCCAGATAGTAATCAAAGGGTTTAAGAAAAAAAAAAAAAAAAGAAAAAATTGCAAAAACTCTGTTTGGGGACCCCGTGCTACTTTCGATCCAAAGAGGGAGAGATTAATCGGTCCCTGAGCCATTTGTGATTAACCCCTTGACTACGGTAGCTCCTCTATTAGTGTAATAAAAACTAAGGATAGTCTATAGTTCTGATTTTTTTCCCTTGTTCTTGTTCATGTGGTAAGCAGAGTTAGTAGAGAACGCATGCGCATTCGTAAAATACGTATTAACCCTTTGGCTACTAGAGATTTGGCCGAAAAACACGTTTTGAAGCTAGTTGAGGGGTTTTTTGGTCAATGTCGTGCTGTTTAAGAGCTAAACCTCCCTACAAACCCGTTTGCAGGTTGTACACTCCGCGGCCTTTTCAGCCAGGTGCTTGCAAAGTTCGGCATGCGCAGAAAGCAAACTTTCGACGTAGTTTTTGGCTTTAAAAGTAGAACAACACTTTCGACTTTCACTTTTCGCTTTCTCTCCTTCCCTCTCTTTTCGATTTCCTTGCCTCATTTTATTATTATTATTATTATTTTCAACTTGCTGGGCATTTGGTAGGCTTTATTTTGGTAGGAAGAGTTTCTGAGAAACCTTTCATCATCTTAGAATTAGGTGCTCAGAAAGGTAGGTGGGTAATGGAGCAAGCTTTTCATGGAGATTTCAGGTCAGTGTTACATTGGTTTTTTTGGCCGTTTCTCCAGGCCGTTTTGGCCGTTTTTTTTGGCCGTTTCTCTTGCTGGGCATTTGGTAGGCTTTATTTTGGTAGGAAGAGTTTCTGAGAAACCTTTCATCATCTTAGAATTAGGTGCTCAGAAAGGTAGGTGGGTAATGGAGCAAGCTTTTCATGGAGATTTCAGGTCAGTGTTACATTGGTTTTTTTGGCCGTTTCTCCAGTTTCCTTGACTGAATTGTGCTCATTCTGGTATAGTTTGAGAGATCTCTTCTCCCTGCACAAGTTAGTGGACAAAGCTGTTCCTGACCGTTAAAAGTGATGACGTCAGAAGATGGGACCGTGGATAAAGCTGGACGTATTTTGCCAGATAGTAATCAAAGGGTTTGAGAAAAAAAAAAAAAAAAGAAAAAATTGCAAAAACTCTGTTTGGGGACCCCGTGCTACTTTCGATCCAAAGAGGGAGAGATTAATCGGTCCCTGAGCCATTTGTGATTAACCCCTTGACTACGGTAGCTCCTCTATTAGTGTAATAAAAACTAAGGATAGTCTATAGTTCTGATTTTTTTCCCTTGTTCTTGTTCATGTGGTAAGCAGAGTTAGTAGAGAACGCATGCGCATTCGTAAAATACGTATTAACCCTTTGGCTACTAGAGATTTGGCCGAAAAACACGTTTTGAAGCTAGTTGAGGGGTTTTTTGGTCAATGTCGTGCTGTTTAAGAGCTAAACCTCCCTACAAACCCGTTTGCAGGTTGTACACTCCGCGGCCTTTTCAGCCAGGTGCTTGCAAAGTTCGGCATGCGCAGAAAGCAAACTTTCGACGTAGTTTTTGGCTTTAAAAGTAGAACAACACTTTCGACTTTCACTTTTCGCTTTCTCTCCTTCCCTCTCTTTTCGATTTCCTTGCCTCATTTTATTATTATTATTATTATTTTCAACTTGCTGGGCATTTGGTAGGCTTTATTTTGGTAGGAAGAGTTTCTGAGAAACCTTTCATCATCTTAGAATTAGGTGCTCAGAAAGGTAGGTGGGTAATGGAGCAAGCTTTTCATGGAGATTTCAGGTCAGTGTTACATTGGTTTTTTTGGCCGTTTCTCCAGGCCGTTTTGGCCGTTTTTTTTGGCCGTTTCTCTTGCTGGGCATTTGGTAGGCTTTATTTTGGTAGGAAGAGTTTCTGAGAAACCTTTCATCATCTTAGAATTAGGTGCTCAGAAAGGTAGGTGGGTAATGGAGCAAGCTTTTCATGGAGATTTCAGGTCAGTGTTACATTGGTTTTTTTGGCCGTTTCTCCAGTTTCCTTGACTGAATTGTGCTCATTCTGGTATAGTTTGAGAGATCTCTTCTCCCTGCACAAGTTAGTGGACAAAGCTGTTCCTGACCGTTAAAAGTGATGACGTCAGAAGATGGGACCGTGGATAAAGCTGGACGTATTTTGCCAGATAGTAATCAAAGGGTTTGAGAAAAAAAAAAAAAAAAAATTGCAAAAACTCTGTTTGGGGACCCCGTGCTACTTTCGATCCAAAGAGGGAGAGATTAATCGGTCCCTGAGCCATTTGTGATTAACCCCTTGACTACGGTAGCTCCTCTATTAGTGTAATAAAAACTAAGGATAGTCTATAGTTCTGATTTTTTTCCCTTGTTCTTGTTCATGTGGTAAGCAGAGTTAGTAGAGAACGCATGCGCATTCGTAAAATACGTATTAACACTTTGGCTACTAGAGATTTGGCCGAAAAACACGTTTTGAAGCTAGTTGAGGGGTTTTTTGGTCAATGTCGTGCTGTTTAAGAGCTAAACCTCCCTACAAACCCGTTTGCAGGTTGTACACTCCGCGGCCTTTTCAGCCAGGTGCTTGCAAAGTTCGGCATGCGCAGAAAGCAAACTTTCGACGTAGTTTTTGGCTTTAAAAGTAGGACAACACTTTCGACTTTCACTTTTCGCTTTCTCTCCTTCCCTCTCTTTTCGCTTTCCTTGCCTCATTTTATTATTATTATTATTATTTTCAACTTGCTGGGCATTTGGTAGGCTTTATTTTGGTAGGAAGAGTTTCTGAGAAACCTTTCATCATCTTAGAATTAGGTGCTCAGAAAGGTAGGTGGGTAATGGAGCAAGCTTTTCATGGAGATTTCAGGTCAGTGTTACATTGGTTTTTTTGGCCGTTTCTCCAGTTTCCTTGACTGAATTGTGCTCATTCTGGTATAGTTTGAGAGATCTCTTCTCCCTGCACAAGTTAGTGGACAAAGCTGTTCCTGACCGTTAAAAGTGATGACGTCAGAAGATGGGACCGTGGAGAAAGCTGGACGTATTTCGCCAGATAGTAATCAAAGGGTTTGAGAAAAAAAAAAAAAAAAAAATAGCAAAAACTCTGTTTGGGGACACCGTGCTACTTTCGATCCAAAGAGGGAGAGATTAATCGGTCCCTGAGCCATTTGTGATTAACCCCTTGACTACGGTAGCTCCTCTATTAGTGTAATAAAAACTAAGGATAGTCTATAGTTCTGATTTTTTTCCCTTGTTCTTGTTCATGTGGTAAGCAGAGTTAGTAGAGAACGCATGCGCATTCGTAAAATACGTATTAACCCTTTGGCTACTAGAGATTTGGCCGAAAAACACGTTTTGAAGCTAGTTGAGGGGTTTTTTGGTCAATGTCGTGCTGTTTAAGAGCTAAACCTCCCTACAAACCCATTTGCAGGTTGTACACTCCGCGGCCTTTTCAGCCAGGTGCTTGCAAAGTTCGGCATGCGCAGAAAGCAAACTTTCGACGTAGTTTTTGGCTTTAAAAGTAGAACAACACTTTCGACTTTCACTTTTCGCTTTCTCTCCTTCCCTCTCTTTTCGCTTTCCTTGCCTCATTTTATTATTATTATTAGTATTATTTTCAACTTGCTGGGCATTTGGTAGGCTTTATTTTGGTAGGAAGAGTTTCTGAGAAACCTTTCATCATCTTAGAATTAGGTGCTCAGAAAGGTAGGTGGGTAATGGAGCAAGCTTTTCATGGAGATTTCAGGTCAGTGTTACATTGGTTTTTTTGGCCGTTTCTCCAGTTTCCTTGACTGAATTGTGCTCATTCTGGTATAGTTTGAGAGATCTCTTCTCCCTGCACAAGTTAGTGGACAAAGCTGTTCCTGACCGTTAAAAGTGATGACGTCAGAAGATGGGACCGTGGATAAAGCTGGACGTATTTTGCCAGATAGTAATCAAAGGGTTTAAGAAAAAAAAAAAAAAAAGAAAAAATTGCAAAAACTCTGTTTGGGGACCCCGTGCTACTTTCGATCCAAAGAGGGAGAGATTAATCGGTCCCTGAGCCATTTGTGATTAACCCCTTGACTACGGTAGCTCCTCTATTAGTGTAATAAAAACTAAGGATAGTCTATAGTTCTGATTTTTTTCCCTTGTTCTTGTTCATGTGGTAAGCAGAGTTAGTAGAGAACGCATGCGCATTCGTAAAATACGTATTAACCCTTTGGCTACTAGAGATTTGGCCGAAAAACACGTTTTGAAGCTAGTTGAGGGGTTTTTTGGTCAATGTCGTGCTGTTTAAGAGCTAAACCTCCCTACAAACCCGTTTGCAGGTTGTACACTCCGCGGCCTTTTCAGCCAGGTGCTTGCAAAGTTCGGCATGCGCAGAAAGCAAACTTTCGACGTAGTTTTTGGCTTTAAAAGTAGAACAACACTTTCGACTTTCACTTTTCGCTTTCTCTCCTTCCCTCTCTTTTCGATTTCCTTGCCTCATTTTATTATTATTATTATTATTTTCAACTTGCTGGGCATTTGGTAGGCTTTATTTTGGTAGGAAGAGTTTCTGAGAAACCTTTCATCATCTTAGAATTAGGTGCTCAGAAAGGTAGGTGGGTAATGGAGCAAGCTTTTCATGGAGATTTCAGGTCAGTGTTACATTGGTTTTTTTGGCCGTTTCTCCAGGCCGTTTTGGCCGTTTTTTTTGGCCGTTTCTCTTGCTGGGCATTTGGTAGGCTTTATTTTGGTAGGAAGAGTTTCTGAGAAACCTTTCATCATCTTAGAATTAGGTGCTCAGAAAGGTAGGTGGGTAATGGAGCAAGCTTTTCATGGAGATTTCAGGTCAGTGTTACATTGGTTTTTTTGGCCGTTTCTCCAGTTTCCTTGACTGAATTGTGCTCATTCTGGTATAGTTTGAGAGATCTCTTCTCCCTGCACAAGTTAGTGGACAAAGCTGTTCCTGACCGTTAAAAGTGATGACGTCAGAAGATGGGACCGTGGATAAAGCTGGACGTATTTTGCCAGATAGTAATCAAAGGGTTTGAGAAAAAAAAAAAAAAAAGAAAAAATTGCAAAAACTCTGTTTGGGGACCCCGTGCTACTTTCGATCCAAAGAGGGAGAGATTAATCGGTCCCTGAGCCATTTGTGATTAACCCCTTGACTACGGTAGCTCCTCTATTAGTGTAATAAAAACTAAGGATAGTCTATAGTTCTGATTTTTTTCCCTTGTTCTTGTTCATGTGGTAAGCAGAGTTAGTAGAGAACGCATGCGCATTCGTAAAATACGTATTAACCCTTTGGCTACTAGAGATTTGGCCGAAAAACACGTTTTGAAGCTAGTTGAGGGGTTTTTTGGTCAATGTCGTGCTGTTTAAGAGCTAAACCTCCCTACAAACCCGTTTGCAGGTTGTACACTCCGCGGCCTTTTCAGCCAGGTGCTTGCAAAGTTCGGCATGCGCAGAAAGCAAACTTTCGACGTAGTTTTTGGCTTTAAAAGTAGAACAACACTTTCGACTTTCACTTTTCGCTTTCTCTCCTTCCCTCTCTTTTCGATTTCCTTGCCTCATTTTATTATTATTATTATTATTTTCAACTTGCTGGGCATTTGGTAGGCTTTATTTTGGTAGGAAGAGTTTCTGAGAAACCTTTCATCATCTTAGAATTAGGTGCTCAGAAAGGTAGGTGGGTAATGGAGCAAGCTTTTCATGGAGATTTCAGGTCAGTGTTACATTGGTTTTTTTGGCCGTTTCTCCAGGCCGTTTTGGCCGTTTTTTTTGGCCGTTTCTCTTGCTGGGCATTTGGTAGGCTTTATTTTGGTAGGAAGAGTTTCTGAGAAACCTTTCATCATCTTAGAATTAGGTGCTCAGAAAGGTAGGTGGGTAATGGAGCAAGCTTTTCATGGAGATTTCAGGTCAGTGTTACATTGGTTTTTTTGGCCGTTTCTCCAGTTTCCTTGACTGAATTGTGCTCATTCTGGTATAGTTTGAGAGATCTCTTCTCCCTGCACAAGTTAGTGGACAAAGCTGTTCCTGACCGTTAAAAGTGATGACGTCAGAAGATGGGACCGTGGATAAAGCTGGACGTATTTTGCCAGATAGTAATCAAAGGGTTTGAGAAAAAAAAAAAAAAAAAATTGCAAAAACTCTGTTTGGGGACCCCGTGCTACTTTCGATCCAAAGAGGGAGAGATTAATCGGTCCCTGAGCCATTTGTGATTAACCCCTTGACTACGGTAGCTCCTCTATTAGTGTAATAAAAACTAAGGATAGTCTATAGTTCTGATTTTTTTCCCTTGTTCTTGTTCATGTGGTAAGCAGAGTTAGTAGAGAACGCATGCGCATTCGTAAAATACGTATTAACACTTTGGCTACTAGAGATTTGGCCGAAAAACACGTTTTGAAGCTAGTTGAGGGGTTTTTTGGTCAATGTCGTGCTGTTTAAGAGCTAAACCTCCCTACAAACCCGTTTGCAGGTTGTACACTCCGCGGCCTTTTCAGCCAGGTGCTTGCAAAGTTCGGCATGCGCAGAAAGCAAACTTTCGACGTAGTTTTTGGCTTTAAAAGTAGGACAACACTTTCGACTTTCACTTTTCGCTTTCTCTCCTTCCCTCTCTTTTCGCTTTCCTTGCCTCATTTTATTATTATTATTATTATTTTCAACTTGCTGGGCATTTGGTAGGCTTTATTTTGGTAGGAAGAGTTTCTGAGAAACCTTTCATCATCTTAGAATTAGGTGCTCAGAAAGGTAGGTGGGTAATGGAGCAAGCTTTTCATGGAGATTTCAGGTCAGTGTTACATTGGTTTTTTTGGCCGTTTCTCCAGTTTCCTTGACTGAATTGTGCTCATTCTGGTATAGTTTGAGAGATCTCTTCTCCCTGCACAAGTTAGTGGACAAAGCTGTTCCTGACCGTTAAAAGTGATGACGTCAGAAGATGGGACCGTGGAGAAAGCTGGACGTATTTCGCCAGATAGTAATCAAAGGGTTTGAGAAAAAAAAAAAAAAAAAAATAGCAAAAACTCTGTTTGGGGACACCGTGCTACTTTCGATCCAAAGAGGGAGAGATTAATCGGTCCCTGAGCCATTTGTGATTAACCCCTTGACTACGGTAGCTCCTCTATTAGTGTAATAAAAACTAAGGATAGTCTATAGTTCTGATTTTTTTCCCTTGTTCTTGTTCATGTGGTAAGCAGAGTTAGTAGAGAACGCATGCGCATTCGTAAAATACGTATTAACCCTTTGGCTACTAGAGATTTGGCCGAAAAACACGTTTTGAAGCTAGTTGAGGGGTTTTTTGGTCAATGTCGTGCTGTTTAAGAGCTAAACCTCCCTACAAACCCATTTGCAGGTTGTACACTCCGCGGCCTTTTCAGCCAGGTGCTTGCAAAGTTCGGCATGCGCAGAAAGCAAACTTTCGACGTAGTTTTTGGCTTTAAAAGTAGAACAACACTTTCGACTTTCACTTTTCGCTTTCTCTCCTTCCCTCTCTTTTCGCTTTCCTTGCCTCATTTTATTATTATTATTATTATTATTTTCAACTTGCTGGGCATTTGGTAGGCTTTATTTTGGTAGGAAGAGTTTCTGAGAAACCTTTCATCATCTTAGAATTAGGTGCTCAGAAAGGTAGGTGGGTAATGGAGCAAGCTTTTCATGGAGATTTCAGGTCAGTGTTACATTGGTTTTTTTGGCCGTTTCTCCAGTTTCCTTGACTGAATTGTGCTCATTCTGGTATAGTGTGAGAGATCTCTTCTCTCTGCACAAGTTAGTGGACAAAACTGTTCCTGACCGTTAAAAGTGATGACGTCAGAAGATGGGACCGTGGATAAAGCTGGACGTATTTTGCCAGATAGTAATCAAAGGGTTTGAGAAAAAAAAAAAAAAAAGAAAAAATTGCAAAAACTCTGTTTGGGGACCCCGTGCTACTTTCGATCCAAAGAGGGAGAGATTAATCGGTCCCTGAGCCATTTGTGATTAACCCCTTGACTACGGTAGCTCCTCTATTAGTGTAATAAAAACTAAGGATAGTCTATAGTTCTGATTCTTTTCCCTTGTTCTTGTTCATGTGGTAAGCAGAGTTAGTAGAGAACGCATGCGCATTCGTAAAATACGTATTAACCCTTTGGCTACTAGAGATTTGGCCGAAAAACACGTTTTGAAGCTAGTTGAGGGGTTTTTTGGTCAATTTCGTGCTGTTTAAGAGCTAAACCTCCCTACAAACCCGTTTGCAGGTTGTACACTCCGCGGCCTTTTCAGCCAGGTGCTTGCAAAGTTCGGCATGCGCAGAAAGCAAACTTTCGACGTAGTTTTTGGCTTTAAAAGTAGAACAACACTTTCGACTTTCACTTTTCGCTTTCTCTCCTTCCCTCTCTTTTCGCTTTCCTTGCCTCATTTTATTATTATTATTATTATTTTCAACTTGCTGGGCATTTGGTAGGCTTTATTTTGGTAGCAAGAGTTTCTGAGAAACCTTTCATCATCTTAGAATTAGGTGCTCAGAAAGGTAGGTGGGTAATGGAGCAAGCCTTTCATGGAGATTTCAGGTCAGTCTTACATTGGTTTTTTTGGCCGTTTCTCCAGGCCGTTTTGGCCGTTTTTTTTGGCCGTTTCTCTTGCTGGGCATTTGGTAGGCTTTATTTTGGTAGGAAGAGTTTCTGAGAAACCTTTCATCATCTTAGAATTAGGTGCTCAGAAAGGTAGGTGGGTAATGGAGCAAGCTTTTCATGGAGATTTCAGGTCAGTGTTACATTGGTTTTTTTGGGCGTTTCTCCTGTTTCCTTGACTGAATTGTGCTCATTCTGGTATAGTTTGAGAGATCTCTTCTCCTTGCACAAGTTAGTGGACAAAGCTGTTCCTGACCGTTAAAAGTGATGACGTCAGAAGATGGGACCGTGGATAAAGCTGGACGTATTTTGCCAGATAGTAATCAAAGGGTTTGAGAAAAAAAAAAAAAAAAAAAAATTGCAAAAACTCTGTTTGGGGACCCCGTGCTACTTTCGATCCAAAGAGGAAGAGATTAATCGGTCCCTGAGCCATTTGTGATTAACCCCTTGACTACGGTAGCTCCTCTATTAGTGTAATAAAAACTAAGGATAGTCTATAGTTCTGATTTTTTTCCCTTGTTCTTGTTCATGTGGTAAGCAGAGTTAGTAGAGAACGCATGCGCATTCGTAAAATACGTATTAACCCTTTGGCTACTAGAGATTTGGCCGAAAAACACGTTTTGAAGCTAGTTGAGGGGTTTTTTGGTCAATGTCGTGCTGTTTAAGAGCTAAACCTCCCTACAAACCCGTTTGCAGGTTGTACACTCCGCGGCCTTTTCAGCCAGGTGCTTGCAAAGTTCGGCATGCGCAGAAAGCAAACTTTCGACGTAGTTTTTGGCTTTAAAAGTAGAACAACACTTTCGACTTTCACTTTTCGCTTTCTCTCCTTCCCTCTCTTTTCGCTTTCCTTGCCTCATTTTATTATTATTATTTTTTTTTTTTTCAACTTGCTGGGCATTTGGTAGGCTTTATTTTGGTAGGAAGAGTTTCTGAGAAACCTTTCATCATCTTAGAATTAGGTGCTCAGAAAGGTAGGTGGGTAATTGAGCAAGCTTTTAATGGAGATTTCAGGTCAGTGTTACATTGGTTTTTTTGGCCGTTTCTCCAGTTTCCTTGACTGAATTGTGCTCATTCTGGTATAGTTTGAGAGATCTCTTCTCCCTGCACAAGTTAGTGGACAAAGCTGTTCCTGACCGTTAAAAGTGATGACGTCAGAAGATGGGACCGTGGATAAAGCTGGACGTATTTTGCCAGATAGTAATCAAAGGGTTTGAGAAAAAAAAAAAAAAAAAAATTGCAAAAACTCTGTTTGGGGACCCCGTGCTACTTTCGATCCAAAGAGGGAGAGATTAATCGGTCCCTGAGCCATTTGTGATTAACCCCTTGACTACGGTAGCTCCTCTATTAGTGTAATAAAAACTAAGGATAGTCTATAGTTCTGATTTTTTTCCCTTGTTCTTGTTCATGTGGTAAGCAGAGTTAGTAGAGAACGCATGCGCATTCGTAAAA
>OX421452.1:12154984-12157484 GCA_949126865.1 Montipora capitata | reverse complement strand
GGTGAAGTCATTCTTGTGGCTAAAAGGCATGGCATTGTGCAACAAAATTACAGTTGAAGTTTTCCTAACGCACAGCCATTGTGGCAGACAGATTTACTAATGTATGTGAAGAAAAAAAAAATGTCCACTGGAGCCAAACTGAGTGGATTTGTCTTGCCAGAAGTCACCTTCATATCAAATTCCATAAAAACTCATTTTACCAATCAGGTACAACACAGGGCAAAGATGTTGCCAAAGGGACCTTAGATGTAATGTAACAGTACTTCATGGATCATAATATACTGCATACACCTGTAATTTCCCTCACATTAATTTTAAATACTTCCTTTGTAATAAATTATTTATGACAATCCGAATACCGAAACAATAATGATTCTTACCCTCTTCCTTTGTGGACCTCCTTCATTTCACTGTACTTTTACTTGACTAAATTACCTCCTCTTATGACACCAAGCCAGGTATGCTTTATACATATGTATGCAATTTCTGAATAATTGAGTGACCACCCTTGTTTATTGGATGATCTTATTTTCAGAAGTACTTAATTAATTATATGCACCATAACCCCACGATAATTGATGCTGGAAGGTAATAGCACTGATCCAAGCTATAAACCAGTAATGTATCCTGTCCAAGTTGTTGAAAATCATTTATACTTTTCTTGGCAAGCAAACCCCTGCTGATGTCCACGTGTCACCCATTTTTTGGGAGAACTAATCAGTTCTTGTTCCCCTTAATAATTATTGGCACCTGAGGTTGTTTATTTGTGTCCTTAGAAGGTAAGCTTCGTGACATAACAAAATGGAAACTAATTCATTAAAATACATCTATGACTTACTGCTTAAGAATTTGTACATAATTGTATTATAGTCCTTTACGTGCTAGTTATTCAGTTTAAGGGTGACAGACTATCTTTTGTCGGTGTGGCTGCTGGTGAGGCCTTTGTTGGAGTTACTGGTGTTGCTTCGTCATCTTCCTCCTCCTGGACTTGCATGTGGTATTTGTAAATTTTTTCTGTGCTGTGAAGATTCCCTGTAATTCAAAAGGCACTATTTACTATGTTGATAATAGTTTCATGATTTTTTTCAGTTTTGCCTAAGATATTAACATCACTTGCTCTATGCCTATAACACAATCATAAGTGAAAAGAATAGCACCACATTTTGAGCAAACCAGAGGCGAAAGCAATAATATGATGTACCATCCATTTGACCTTACAGTAAGCTTGTGCTTTCATTGTTAACTGTATACCTTGCATATTGCTTAATGCCAGTTGGCTATTTACAAGTGCAGCTAGGAAGTTGAACCAGGGACTACCAGGATCAAACTCAACGAGTGGTCAGAGCGGGTCTTGAACCCGGGATCTCCGGATTTCAAGGCAAGCGCTCTAACCACTGGGCCACACTGCCTCCCGAATTAACAGTAACATATTATTGGGCTTAGCTTTATGCATTACCCAGTATTACAAAAACCACTGCTATGAAAGCAGCAACATAGGGTTAAACCAAAGTGGTGGATAGCAGTAGCAGTAGCAGTAGTAGTCCTGAAGTAGTGGTTGATACCTACTGAGCCGTGTAAGTTGCTCGCAGGTGAATAGCAAAAGGGTAATTGTGAAGAAGAGCTCCCCAAAAAACCTGTCGGCCGACTGTCGGTCAACTGTCGGCCGACAGTCGGCCGACTGTTGGCCAACTGTTGGCCGACAGTTGGGCAACAGTCGGCCGACTGTCGGCCAACAGTCGGCCGACTGTTGCCCAACTGTCGGCCGACAGTTTGTGTTATGTTTGAGCCCAAAGTGTTGGCAGACTGTCGGCCAACAGTCGGCCGACAGTCGGTGACCTGTTGGCAACCTGTCGGTAACGTGTCGGTAACCTGTCGGCGGGACAAACTAAAATGATCGTAAGCATTTACTTGTCTATTGCTTCTAAACTACACGAAAAGAGTTAAAGGCAGTTCATAACGATACCTTGAGCAGCACTTATACTACTAATATGGCTTTTGTCCACTGTTTTAGCGTTGGCTAGCGATACTTGCCCACATTGTAAACATCATTCATACATACATAACATACCATAAGAGGCCGCGTTGCATTGTAGGGCGATTTGAAGGAAAGTGTTTGTATTGATACGTAGCTTATGGTTTTCAGAGTTTTTAGCTGAGTTTTCGATTAAATTATCTTCCAATGCGATTCTTAGATTGTCTGTTGTGTAGAAATTACGCAAGTGATATATCCTATACGCATCTGATAACAACTGATAACAGTTGATGGGTAAGTAGGTGAAGTCTGTCGAGTCATACATCACCATTACGGAATGTCACGTTAACCCTGCTCGTTTTTACCACAATTTTTCTTTTTTATTAACCTGTCGGTAACCTGTTGGTTAGCTGTTGGTTAGCTGTCGGTAACCTGTCGATCAACTGTCGGCCGACAGTTGACCGACAGTGGGCCGACAGGTTTTTTGGGGAGCTCTTCTTCACAATTACCGCAAACGTAAGGATATTC
>OX421452.1:12142484-12149984 GCA_949126865.1 Montipora capitata | reverse complement strand
TTGATTATTGTGTAATACTTTTCAGGAGAACTTACAACTTCAGTTTTGAGACAAAGAACAAAATCTTCTACATCTGCACTTGTTGTTCCACATACTGGATGGAAGACAAATAAAAAGGTTCTCTGTCAGTGACTAAAGTTGTTAATTACCCTAATTATTATTTATCAGACCTTCATATGTTTGGGGAACAGGCAACAGTGGCCTACTTGAAAAAATATACACAAAACTGTAAATAAAATAGTTAAATATCCAACAATGATGACTACAACAAAATCCAACTGTTGAACAGGGGTAAAAATGATGGAGTCATCCTTAATACATCATTCTCTTCATTTACTTCCTCAAGATAACATTTCACAACCCAAGGGGTTTAAGGCCCACATTCGCCCAAAAGTCATTCCGTGCAGTGACTGAAGTTCGTGTAACATGAAATTACTGACATGTTATTTTCCACGTGATTCATGTGAGTGCATTCAGCCAATCAGACCACACATTTGGACAAGCCATCATTAAAAAAAAAAAAAACCCCACCATAATGACTTTTAATGTGGACCTTTAAGTAATTAAATCAAAATTACTTATGGGTAGTACTAATCTACAGAGGAAATGCCATGTTATCATAGCATTGCTTGATCAATTCTTACCGGTCAATTTTCATAAGCATACCCTGCTTTGCTTGCCTTCTTTACCCCCCTCCCCCCCCCCCCCCCACCCCACTTCCTAGCAAACCCCCTCCAAAGTTTGTTTCAAATGTCAACTTTTATGCCAAAGTAGAAAATAAAATTATAGTGTAACTATAACTTGAATTTAACAAGGTCAATAAACAAGAGTACTCAAATCTTGCATGTACACTTGGTACTTGGACATCTGCAGCAAATCCAAGAGAACCTCAAAGTAACATCGATTCATTGTACTGTGTATTTTCCATAAGATAAAATTTCTTGTTCATTTTTTTTTGCCAACTTTTATCCTCTCTAATGAAATCACGATAGGTGTGATGACTGACAAAGCCAGAGTCTCAATCCCCAGATCTTTTGGCATTAACTAACTATCTTGGTGCCTGAGGTGAAAGCAAAGTTCCCTCGACTTCTCAGGCAATTGCATGCTCCACTCAACCATCTCTAGTACTTATTACAAAAAAACCCTCTCATATACAATGCAATCATTATAAATTTGTATTGGAGGGTTTTCTGTTACTTGTTTTGCAATGCCCTACATAAAATAATCTGAGATCAAATGAAAAAAGACCAATACTTTTGCAATAAGGGCATGTCAGTCTGACTGACTGAATATTGCAGCTTGTTAAAGCAGTCTTTCAGCTAAAATCTTGCATAAAAAATCATCAATGCTTATCTTTCTTCTTGAAGAATCCAACCACTTACTTCTAGAAGATACAACAGGGTTAAATCTGATACAGCATCCCTCCTTCGGTAAAACCACCACACCAATTTTTACAGATGGCATTTGCTGAGCCAGGTACCCAGCAAGCTGGGATTTAACATGTGAAAACAGAAGTCAAAATGTAGCTCTTAGAAAATCCTAACAAGTTCATTAATAATAATTATTTTTATTATTCCTTTATTACACCATTTAACCATATTTGGTCAAGAGAATGCGCAAAATATGAGACGGTAATACACTGTAGTGTCCCGGTTTGACCGGTTTAGAACAGGGCAAATACGGACGGAACGGCAGTTTTTCAATGAAAGAAATTGTTTTCAACAAAATGCAAAGCCTGAGCATTTAGCTTGTCATCGCTTCTCTCGTCATTTAGTTTAAACAATCAAATAAAGGACATTTGGCTGGCTTTCTGTGCTGTTAACATCATTCGCAAGCGCCCTGAAGGACAGGCCCCAGTTGTTCGAAGGGTGGATAGCACTATCCACTGGATAAATCACTAGCCACTGGATAACTCAATTGGTTTTACTACTGTTTATCCGCTGGATAGCGATTTATCCTGTGGATAGCGTTATCCACCTTTTGAACAACCAAGGCCTGATGATTTTTTAGAAACACTCTTACCAAATAAAATTTTGAAGCAATTGAAAATAATGCATTTTTGTAGTGGAATAATAAATCTCTTATTCAGTGCTTTAACGTGACAATACAGTGTACTCGCGGACATGCTGCTCGTTGCTCGTAAATACTACGAAACTCGCACAATATCTGTGTGTATTATATGTTAAACCGTCGAATAAGATGTATATAAAGGTGATTGCCAAGAGCAATGAGTTGCAGAAAGGTAGGTCAAGGAAAAGCTGCACATTCAGGAGCCGCTATTTTCTCCCCCATAAGAATTACCAAATTATGGGTTTTAATTAGACAAAATTAAAAATAGTGAATTGTCAAAGGTCTCCTGTCATAATTTTTCCGCTCAATACCCTAAAAGGTACCGCTAAAACTCCCACTGTGGACCTTTTGAGGCTGAACACCCTTAAGAAGTACCAAACCCGCTTTTGTAACCCCTAAAAGGTACAACGAGCAACCCCGTCCTTCCCCCCCCAGGATTTCATCTCTTACTTTGCAGTTAACGACACTGAACTGATGACCGCTTCTCTGTGGTACGTTGAAAACCAAACACAATATGTGCAGGAATTTTATACCTGTTGGTTAATGGAATCTCTCACAGAAGAGGGTACACAGCTTGGATCGGGAGATGAAGAACCTGATGAAGATGATAGGGTTGTAATGTCTGTGTTACAAAGAAAAAAGAAATTGTTTTGTTTAACCTTGAAACTACATTGTATAATGTTCTTTACTAAATAATAGAATCTGTAAGAATGAATGTGGAATGGAATTAACTGGGTGGGGGAGTTGTAAGCTAGAAGGAAAAAAAAAATTAAATCATTGACTCCTAGAAGTGAGACTTGATAGATTTCTCTCTGTCTAATGCCAGACGATTAATTTTACTTGTTGAGGGGGTGAGGGTTTAGGAATCAATGGGTTAACAGAAAGATAGTGATGCATGAATGATTGACCACAACATGCATAATGGCTAACAGAACTTGCGGCAACTTAACTCTTAACCCTTTCACTCCCAATAGTGCCACTCATAGATTTTACTCTGTCTAACGCCAGACGATTTTACTCGTCAATGGGGAACCCCACAGGGCTGAAAGGGTTAAATATTGATTAAAGGCTGGTTTACACATACAATGCAAGCCTAAACATGAGCAGCATACGCAGGTACATTAAATTTTTGTTAATTAAGTGTCTTTTGTTCTAACGAAAGCTACCAATTATCAAAAAAATAGTGCGTGTCTTTTGTTCTAACGAAAGCTACCAATTATCAAAAAAATAGTGCGTCTGCATTATGTTGCTTGTGTCATATGTGTAAACCAGCCTTAAAGGGGCTAGGTCACGCTATTTTAGGCATTTTCAGCACTGATCGAATGGTCATAGAATTAACTAAAATATCAAAATAACTGTTCAAAACTATAGAAGAACTCTAACAAAGCACAGGGAAGCCAAGAAGGGACATGGATGGACAAAACTAGAGAGGATTGAAATGGACTGAATTTGGGTAAATTTGAAAAACGTCGGCCCACCTTTTTTCAAATTTATATCAGTCTATATCAAAATGTCATTTACAAAGCTTGAAAATCATTCTCAGTTGTTCTGTGGCCGTGATTTTGCAAATGAAAAGACTCTTGCTCTGCCAATTTGACGTTTAGAGCTCATAATTAACAAAATTAAACAAAATTACCTAAAATAGCGTGACCTAGCCCCTTTAAGGGGGTTGCTCTTAACTACAAAAAGACAACGGTTGCTAGGGAAGCTTTTTAGTCAAGAGCCCTACAAAAAGGTTGCATGGATAGTTCTCTGAAGTAACTTTTTCAATGGAAATCTGACATGACTTCAATCAGAAGGTACATGCACAACCAGTCCCTGTCCTCTCCCATTTGTTTCACTGAATAACATGTCAAAACTTTCAGGAAACGAAAGGAAAAGGCAGTTTTTTCACCGGATTGAAACCGTTCTATCATTTTTCATAAAATTAATAATTGTAGCACATCTGCACTTAAGCACAACATTTCTATTTGGGCAAAAAATGGAACTGATATTTTGAAAAGTGTATCAAGGGAGGGCCTTATGGCGTCATAATTTTTTTGAGAAATAATTTATAATTTTTTTTAAAAAAATCCATGGTACAGATTTTGTGGGAGAATGTTCTCATACTGTTGCATTAAAAAATTGTGAAAAACAGAGTTTTTAGGCATTTTTCTGTTTTTCTGTTTTGGTCACGTCATTTACCAAATAAGGTTGTGAGTTAAACCACACAAAGAAATGTTAAATACATGTAGAACACACTTGGCAAAAAAGGATAATTGTAGAGTTAAAGGGACTCAAAAAGAGACTACACATATTTGAATGGGGTCCACAGCAAAGGTTTGGTAGTTAAGAGCCACTCCCTTTAACCCTTTCCTCCCTAAGAGTGACACTTACAGATTTTACTGTCTAACGCCAGACGATTTTACTCGTCACTGGTGAGCTCCTCAGGGGTGAAAGGGTTAACAACAGCTAGATTCACTCCGAGACTATGTCCCCGTTAACCCTTTCCCCCCTAAGAGTGACACTTATAGATTTTACTCTGTCTAACGCCAGACAATTTTACTCGTCACTGGTGAGCCCCTCAGGGGTGAAAGGGTTAAGTACCTCATGGCAAAATATTTGGTTTGAACCCAGAAGAATTTCAAAACTTGATGAAATAAGGCAATGGGTGAGAATAGTCCTGAGAGGAGTTTTTGTTGGTGACATTGGCACCAACGTTGGTTACTATCACCAACTATATACAGTCCTTCTCACCCAGACAATTTTACTTCTGATTGAGTTTATCTAGATCAAGAACTGTAGTTGTAATTTTCAACTCAACAAAATAATAGAAATACTGGAATACCATTTCAAAGGGGTGCCCCCACAATAGAACATCCTTTTGTTCATCAAAGGTCTGATTATCTAGTACTGTTCTCCCTGACATCACCATCTTAACGAGGGCGGATCCAGGATTTTTCTTAGGATGGGGTGCACCACAAAGGAATGGCATAGCTGACTGGTGACATTTTTTATTTTTTTTTTGCACAGTACAAGTTGTATTAGAAGGCCACAGGTCATCTCAGGAAGGAAGGGGGGGGGGGGGGGAGAAGTTATTCATATCAATGTTGCAATATACATGTGTCACAACCACAGAATATAGACACAACAACCTCCAAGAATAATATTATAGACAGCCCTGATCATGAAGGACTACAGACTGAGACATCTATTCGTAGGATTGTAAAATTATAAGGGATGAGGGAGGTTGGCGCATGTACCTGGAGAAAACACAACCAATGGAATTAGACTGATTTTTGTTCAATCCTTTGATAATGTTTACCCATCGCAAATTATTGCTGGCTGCCCATTTACCTTGCTCGTCATCTGGGTCTAATTCATTATCTCCGGCTACCTCTAGAGCACTGGATTCCCCAGGAGACACTGGTGCTGCTTGGTATTTGAAAACAATTACTGGCGACGTGCAGTGTTGCTGGGCCTGTACATGTAGCAAACAGTCATCAACCACTCAATGTATGTATGAGCATACATGTTAACCCATTGCTACTGTAACATGTATTTCAGGAGAATAAAAACCTCTTAATAACTGAGTTCAAGGTCCGTACTGTAAGTTACAAGCTAAGTTTTTTTCAGTTGATCCAAGTGTGAAGCGCATGAGCCACAAATTAACGGGAGAAAAACAAGGATTCCTAACTTACAGTACGCTTAACAATGATTGTTAAGCGTTACTGTAATAATTATTAATAATTAAACGACAAAAAACTCACAGCAAATTTTCAAGATTAGGAACCTGTGTTGTAGAATATGGCCCACTATCGGTAAATTAGCCAATCATAGCAATGATGCAAAATACTTGAGATATATGATAAAGGCTCAGATTTCTAAATACTTGCTTGCTTGAAGAGAATATTTTCAAGACTATTCAAAATAATTTTCACTTGGTTTCAAATTACTACCAAACAACATGTCAGCTTCCTCAATACTACCCATGGACCACATGGTCTTGCCATAATAAGTGAACCTTTAATAAAAGCCTAAACAGTTCCTTGCAATGAAAAATTTAAGTCCCATGCGGCTTGAAACCAAAGGCACTGTACAAACTAAAGGAAGCCTGTTTTGCTCTTCATGATTCAGGGATAGTGAATAGTGAATAGTGTCAAAGAACACTTACTGGTACAAGACGTATGGTATTATTATAATTAAAAAAACTAAAACAAAGTATTTTCTCTTACAATTCTCTTGACAGCAGTTGGCATACCATCCAAGCTTATACTCATCTGTTGGGCCTAGATGTTGACAGGGGTGACACAATAATAATTTGATTTTTTAATGTTCTTCTAATTAAATGAAAACATCATAGCTAAAAGCTACAAAAGCCCATTCAGGACCAAAGCATGTGGCTTAAGCTGTGTTCACATTAAAGCCAAAACATAATTAGAGTAAACATGTTTCGCCTAAACACGTTTGTTATTGCATTGTTCACATCACATAACTGGCAGTGGCAGTGCTACATGTAATCACCCTTTTCTTGCAGTTGCGAAAGGGCACAGCTCACGATATCAGACTGAAAACATACAAAGTTGCCTCTGCCTCCCGTTGTACAGTCGATGTTTGATGTGGGAGCACAGCACCACAGCCAGATGTCGGTTTGAAACACGTTTCATGAATGGTTGTAAAATTTAGGCTGTTTCATGGTACTCGCATGTAAATTTTATACACTTCAGCTGTAGAATGGAGCTGGAAATTACTGTAAAAGTTGCATTCATTCTTTGGTTTAGTGTCAATTTTCCAGCCCTTTGGAGGAGAAGGGGCATGCCGTGTTTAACGAGGAGACAGCATTTGGCCTTTCTTCGGTACTAGATATTCCGTTTTCCACAAGCTCAGCAATCGCCAATTATTGCCGTTGTATTTCTTCATCAGCCCATATTGCAACTAGACATTTGGCCTCATAATAGCCCCAATTTTGGCTGTAGATGCGATGTACCATTAAAAAGGTACATTGCCATTACTACTAAAATGTCTTCAGTGCTTACCAGTTGAACAGAATGTAAAACCATTTCCCTCATTTTGTCCAACCCTGCAAGAATTCAAGTTTGCAAACTGTGATGATAAAACTAATAAAAAATACGGGGTTGTCTACATCCCATTTTTGTTGCATCATTTTGATGCAATAAGTTTTGTGGTATGGTAAACATCAAGTTTCAAGCATGTTCAAAACTCTTGTGATATAGCAGCAACAACTTACTTGCTCCTGGTTTACAAAATTTATGATTAACATTAGTACAATTTTTGCCACTTTACCGTAACTAACTTGCATCAAGTTGCTGTGGCAAAAACACTTGCGCACGTAAAAATGGTTAAATTAATTTGGACTGTGATTTGAAAAAAAATAACCCAAACATTGAAAAACAGTCATTTCCATCTGTAACACCCATACAACACCTCAAT
>OX421452.1:12122484-12137484 GCA_949126865.1 Montipora capitata | reverse complement strand
GTCTCACAACCCTTCAATGTTCATAATCCTGTGGGGAGTAAAAGAACCTACACACTATTCATATTTAGAGTAAGGCATGGAGTTCCAACTGTAGCTGTGGTCTGTCCTCTGTGATATAGTTATTAAGGGCTGCAAGTTATAAAAATGGGGATAAAGTTCAACCAATTGACTCTTGAATTAAGTGACACCTAATAGATTTTACTCTCACTGTCTAATGCCAGATGATTTTACTCGTCGATGGGGGGCGTCCTAGGGTGTTTGAGGTGTCAATGGGTTAATTGTGTCTCCCTCTCTAAATACAGTTAAGTTTGTAAAGAACACTTTACATGTTCATAAATGGGCAACTTGTATACAAAGCTAAAACGTTTCATTTGTAAATTTAACAATAAATAATACATCTGGCTTTGCACAACTCAGCCATTAGGACAACCATACAGGCAGTCACCACCAGGCAATGACACAATAATAAGCCGGTCAGTGAAATACATTTACCAACTGGATAATGCAGCATGGTAAATGACCAAACCCACAAGGTAGACTGCAAACCACACGAATGCAAATACATGTAGGAGGCAATATCCCAATGCTAATTAATTTTTTACCATTGCATAAAATTTAATAACATTATTTTGGCACAATCCAAAACATCAGTATTTATTTTCTTCTTGTGAAAGAAAGGATAACACATTTCTGATAAAAGAAAAACTCCACCCAATTCTTCAATCTAGTTCCAATCAGGAGTCCTACAGAAAAATTGTTGACTGTAATCTCCCTCTCTGTGGCCCCACTATTTTAATGATTGTTAAAATGTATGTTAGGGCTCATTATATGGAAACTGGTGAGAGTACCTGGTATAGAGAGCTGTAAATCCCTCTGTTCCAAATTTAGGATATTTGACTCTCAAGGCCAACCTGCAAACTAAACAAAGCCATGAATAATAAAATAATTATTGGAAGTTTCCAGAGAATGAAAGAAATGAAATTCTTTAAATTAGCTTAATTGTGGTAAAAAGAAACAAATCGATTGGGTGTCCTAAAATAACCACCAACTGGATGGGAAGAGAGGAGTGGTCGGAAGAAGACAGGAACGTACATCAAAAAGGTGAAGGTTTTGTACATGTAGGACGAGAAAGGTTTGAGTATGCAGGAACAACCCACTTTGATCACACAGTTGAAGTGCATCAAGCTCAATAATTTAAGATGGAGATAGTAAGGGATGAGATGGGAAAGGAGGTTGGTACGAATCAAGAGAAGATGGTGATCAGCGAAGCCAAATGGAATGAGTTGTTTGGAGACAGTGATGATGAGGAAGAGTTCAAGGAATTTGATGCAGAAAGTGAGGAGCGATGCGAGTGTCAAGCAGAAGGTGTTGTTACACAATGAGAGGCTGTGGGTGAAGGAAAAAAGTCTGAGAGAGAGAGGTAGATTCTGAGATTACTGAAAATTGATGTAGAGAGAAGGAGGAGGGTATGAGGGGTAAAGGTGGTTGTGGAGAAGCTGGATTGTTCTGGTGTTGAGGGCCAAGAGAGAGCTGGAGGGATGGTAAGGGGAACCAGAATAATAATTAATAATAATAATCATCATCATCATCATCATCATCATCACCTGAAAGTAGTTTTAACCCTTTGGCGCCTGAAACGGCCAAACCCGGCCAGACTTAGTATTTTGCTCTGTCTAACGCCAGACAATTTTACTCGTCAATGGGGTACCCCCAGGAGTCAATGGGTTAAGGGAGATCCTGTATCTGAGTGAATTGGAATTTAGAGAGTTTTTAAGAGTAGCATCAATTAATGGAAACATAAAAGGAAAGGAACTTTATTTAAGTGTGCAGTCATTCTAGCGCTGGAGCACTACAGTGTAATTGGGTACAGTGTAAAATGAAATCAACAATAATTACTGGGTTGCCTATGGGCAAACCCAGTCGAGGTCTCCGTTTTGTTTGTTTGTTTTCTTTTTTTTCTTTTTTTTACTTTTTTTTTTTTTTTCCGTGTCGGTAAAAGTCTTGCCTGTCACTCCCCTGGTAAGTGGTGTCTTTGTGCATAGAGCCTTCTGCGAGTATTTTCTTAGGATCGAGAGGGTAGTGGAACTGCGTAGATTTCTCTGGTGAACACAGTAGAATCATTAACTTAGCCTGCAATGGCGTCGAAAGTCATGTAACGCGAATGGCGTTTTAGTGGATCCTTAAACAAAATATACCCTTATGGAGTTCAATAATGGAAAGTCAGTTGGATAAACTAGTCAGGAATCTCAAAAGCGACGAGTACTGGACTTCGACAACAATCTATCGCCCGTCGAGACGAAAAGGATTCTGTGGTATTTTCTGCCTTTGTGAATTATAATATCATGTTGTGTATTGAATTTTCGAGCTTAAGGTTGAAATGTGATATGGGAGAAGTTTTTTAGTATTGCTCTGTAAGCAGGAAGGGTTCACAGGCCTGTTGGAAGCGTGCTTGAGTTTCAACAAAATGAGCCCCAAAATCAGTGAAACTTGTGACGCAGATGAAAAATAAAGTAGCTGCTATTTCCAAAATGATGGAATTACCTGGTGATAAATAACGTCGTACGCATGTTGGAGAGTAAATTTTGACTTTGCATAAACAAGAGTTGGGCGATTGGGATCTTTGTTTTGACTTCGCTCATTTCATTGTCAAACTTTATAACACTTGACAGAAACAGAAACTTACAAAAACCCGGTATCTTGCCATTATTTAACACAGATGCTTCAATGTTTGGCGAGTAAACATGCCGCGGTAACTTAATCACGGCGCCCGCTGAATTCCGGCCATGTCACTTTTGCAATTTACTTGAACGTAGCAAAAATCTCCCAAAATGTTTGTCGCTGATCGTAACTTTTTATATTCTATATTCACGGTTCAAGATTAATGTTGTTTTCATGTCGTAAAGATTTCATTCTCGATCGACGGTCCCGGAAACTTCCTTCTGCTCTTTCTACTGGCCCCCCTGAAACTGTGTATCAATAGTTATTTGCTTTTTCATCAATATTTGTTTTGCATAAAGCAAGCTAACAAAATCTGTACCTTGCTGAGTTCGCATTTGTTAGCGTTAATAGTATTTTCGGTCAGATGCTTCTGCTTTTTGCGAGGGGTTTATTGTTTTGGTCTCCCATCCTAACACTAACCCTGCTCAACAGGGCTTGACTTCAGTGAACTTTAGTATTACAAAGCTGTCAGATGCTCAGAGGGCACACTTGTGGTGCAAAGAAGTTGTGAGGGAACTTGAAAATTATCAACATGTCAGCCCAGAAGCCAATGTTTCTCGCTTCTCTTTTATTTGTTATTCTTCAGAGACTGGAATGCTGTATTTCAATACCACACAATTCAGTGCCTTAGGCTCCTGGTGCCTTCTGATTTTCTGTAGCACGTACCACAGGCAAGCCAGTGTATGCTTCACGGAAGCATCTCGTTATTAATGCAAATTAAGTTAAATGTTGGTTTTTGACGAGAGGGAAAAAGTGGAGAAAAACCTCCTGGTGCAGAGTAGAGAACCAACAAACTCAACCCACATATGATGCTGAATCTGGGAATCAAACGCGGGCCCCAAAGCGGTCAAAAGCGATCAAAGTGGTTGTGGAGAAGTTGGTTACTTTTCTTAATGATGGTGGTGTAAGAGTGGCAGGCAGTGAGGAGACGGAGGTACTTCAGAAGATAAGAGCAGTCTTTGGTAGTGAGGAGTGGGTTGAGATTCCTGGTTAGGTTATCGAGAAGGGAACCATTGCAGTGAGTTCGTTGTTGAAGAGGAAGTCTAGTCTGGGAGGACAAAAAATTCATGGTTTTTTGACAACCGTATCAAGGTTAAATAGAAAACCTTGTTCACGAATAAGTCAGTTGTGCAAGGGGTCGGGGAGCAAGGCAAACTCGGGGCTGACCCAAGCACGAAATGCAGGGGAGGTGACAAGGTTCTGAAGTGGTATTTGTTTCGTGGAAGAGAGGCATAGCGAAGACGCTAGTTGGTTGCATAAGGTAAGGGACAGGAAGGGTAATGTGTAGAAGCAAGAGGAAGTAGAGATTAGTGTAGAGGATGTGGAAAATGGAATTCTGGAAGATGGAAAATTGGAAATCTCTGGGTCACGACTGTTGATGTGGAAGCTACTCACTGGGATCTTGACAGAGAAGCTGTATGGTCATTTGCAGAGTAAGGTGTAGGAAGACGTTGCAGAGGATCAGTTGTTGATAGACGAGGTGGTAAGGGAGGACTGGGTGACGAAAAGGTGTGTGACAATGAGGATGGATATTTTATTGAAAGGCCTACGCATTCATGGATTGTTGAAATGTTAGAAATGGTGAAGGTGGCTGACAATGTGAAGGGTTTGTTCTCTGGTAGTATTAGTGTCTCGAAAGCTTTGTTGCCCTCAAAGGTGGAAGGGTTTGGGAAAGTGGGGATAAAAAATTTATGTGGACTCTAGGGGGACTCCTTGTCTCCACTGTTGTTTATTCTTGCCATGATCCCTCTCACCATGTTGTTGAAAAGGGAGAACATTGGGCACAAGATTGCGAAGGATTGTAGGTTGATCAACCGTTTGTTGTTCATGGACAACTTGAAGCTGTATGGAAGGTAAGATGTGCTGGAGAGTTTGATCAATATTGTGTGGGTTTTGTCACTGGACACAGGGATGGAGTTTGGACTGGACAAGTCTGCTGTGTTGGTGTTGAAGCAAGGGGTGAAGGTTTGTTGTGAAGGAATTGTGTTGCCGGATGTCCAGGTGATGGGTGAGGTTGATAAGAATGGGTATAAGGACTTGGGTGTGTTGGAGGGTGCAAGTATTATGCAGAAGGAGATGAAGGAGAAAGTCAAGCAGGAGTATTTGAAGAGGGTGAAACTGGTGGTGAGTTGTATGGTGGTTTGAAGGCTTGGCATAGAAAAAAAGGTGAATAGAGGGGTGAAGGTTGTAGAAGGGTTTATACATGATCTTGTGGAGGATGGGATGTCCGTGTTGGAGATCAATAGGCTTGTGTATATCAGGGCAATAAATGTATGGGCTGTAGGTGTGTGGTGAGGTACAGTGCAGGGATTTTAGATTGGAGTGATTGGGAACCAAGGGCGATGGATGAGAAGACGAGGAAGAGGTTGACGATGTTTGGGCCACTCCACAAGAATAGGAGTGTAGCGATGTAAAGGCTGTACATGAAGAGGAAGAATGGCAAGAGAGAAGGAGGAGGAACTTGGTCTGTTTGGATGTGTCAAGGCTAGTGACAAGTGGATAATGAAGGTTGTTGGAGAGACATTGAAAGTGGGAGAAACGAAGGAGTACAACAAGTGGGTGGAGCAAGCAAGGAAGGAGGCGTTTTGGGAGCAAAGGTTGCATGAGAAGTTTATTAGGGATGTGAGTGAAGTTGTTGATGAGACGTTGTGGCAGTGGCTTTGAGCTGGGTATTTGGGGAAGACTACAGAGGGGGATGTTTTTGCTTCTCAGGAGCAGGTTTTGCAAACAAGGTTTTTTAAGCCACAGTAATATTATAGAGGGGGGTGGGGGATGTAGTTCTAAAGTGTAGTGTGTGGCAATAAAAGGAGGTGGAGCCGGTTGGGCATGTAGCAAGTGGTTGAACTGGAATGGTACAGAGGGAATATCGGAGGAGGCATAATCAGATTGGGTTGATAGGGTACTAAGACGTTTGTTGGAAGTATGGTATGAAGTGTACTGATGTGTGGTATACGGAGGTTCCTGATGAGTTGAGGGTGTCGGAGGATGGTAATGTGGAGATCTGGTGGAATGGGAGTGTAGAGACAATACAGAAGATGGAACATAATCATCCAAATTTTACTTTGGTGGATCAAGCGGCTCAGGAGTGGATGTTCTGTCGATTTCTCTGTGCCTTGGGATAAGAACACAGTGACTAAAAAGGATGAGAAAATCACCATATTCTCTTCTCTCACAAAGAAAATCAGGAAATTGCATCGGGGTGTCAAAAAAGATTACACCATTGGTGGGTGGTTGGTGGATTGTTCGGGTTTGGTGTCTGATTGTTTGGATGCTTTTTTAAAGATCTTGGGATTCTGGATATGTTGGGAGGAATGCAGGTCCCTGCATCATTGGAACCACCCTAATCCTCCATAAGACGCTTAGTCTCTCAGCCCCAGGTCCAGGGCCAAGGCTGAGCAATGCTTATGCCCGCAGAATTTGAGTACCATCTCTGTGCAAGTTGTTCAGGCAGTCAAGAATTATTATTATTATTGTTATTATTATCACCATCATTATTATTTATAGATTTACCTCGCACCAACCCATCCCACTGGTGCTCGTGAAAGCAAGACAATGCATTTTCATATCTGAAAATAAAAGCAACATTGTAAATCAGTTTTCAAAGTTGAAACATCAGAGGAATGAAGTCAATGGCAAGTTTAATCTTACACTGTATCCTACTGTAGGATGGCCTTACCCAAAAAGCTTGGCCAGCCAGTGTGAACAGTCTGACTTGATACATGCTGACAGTTTTTTAATGCAAGCTTCATCAAGCAAGGACAAGTACAATGACAATGTCTGTGCTATGACACTGGCATGGGTGAAACTGTCTGGAGCACAGGTAAATCTAAAAAGCAAAATAAACAAATACATTTCAATGTGAAAACACAGCAGACACACAGTCAAGTCAACAAGGGATCACTTACTGTGTTTCCAGTTTTTCGTGATTTACCAAATCAGAAATTTGAGACAGCACTTTCTTCAACTCAGTTTTCCTGTGAATTAGAAAAAACTCATTGATCACATAATAAACAATAATTATTAATTTTAAGTATTTACTATTTACGTTAACTGAAACATTAAGTTTTAGATTACATTGTGTGCATAATTTACTCCAGCTTGCTGCCAACACATAACCATTATTATTACATAAACACCAATGAAATACCAAGTGAGCTTTCATGTGAAAAGATCAATGTTGCTAATTGGCTACATATAAAAATGGCGGCTTTCGATGACTTTCGTGAAATCATTTGGTATTTCATTCGTGTTTATATAATGAATAGAATATTACATGCCCTCTTGGAGATGCGAAATTTCTCTTCTCATTTTGAAAAGTATTTATATAAATTTGTATTTTTCAACAATTGAAGAGTCTGAAATTTCGTATCTCTGTGCAGCCATGTAATATCCTCTATTTATTTTCACCCAATAAGTTTTCTCAAGTGAAGCTAACAATGACCCTCGCAGTTATGAACGCAATTTAAAGCAATTGCGTAGAAAAGCCTGAAAAATTCAGGACTTTAACAGGGTTTGAACTTGTGACCTTGCAGTGCTGATGCGACACTCTAACCAACCAAGCTATGAAGTCACTGATGATGGTAGCTGGTCATTAGTGGTTTCAAATATTCCTGTGATGAATGAATCAATGAACGAAATGATGAATGTGTGGTTCCAGAAAATATCCATACCCCCACCACGGAAGACTTTTTAATTTGAACCCCCCTCCCCCCAGGATTTTCCATTCCTGGGGGTCTTTGATGACCCCCACTCCCCTCAGGAATTTCCAGAATTTTTTTACTTCTAAAAAGGAAAGTGAAAACATTAAGCTTAACTTTTAGAAAAATATAACGCTTTGTTAAGCTCATTATCCAGCTAAACTTTTAGCTTCTTCGCCATCAACTTTGCAAAACATTTGGGTTGCACGTCGACTGTTTCACCTTTTTGTGCAAACTTCGATGAGAACAGTTCACTCGCTTAAACAACTTCGCAAACGATAGTAAATAAAACAGAAACTTACAAGGTTCCTTTGTCTACACATTTTGTCAGTTTCTTCAGGTTGATTCTTATTTAGGGACGACACATGTTGACGCGGTAGGTTTCGTGAACGTCATCGCAAAGGTGATTGTTTTACGAAGAATATTATTGACGCCAAAATAATCCATCATATTTGTAATTTTAGATATGGCGATTTAAGTGCAGTCTTCAAATTTACTGACTCTCTAGCAGTTATTCTCGCCGGTAAATGACACACAGCCTCACTGTTGCTTGCCTTTGAGCCATGGATGGAATTGAGAGGGCGACTGTTATTGTTTTTGGTGCGATTTACTTCCTCCAATGAGTGAAACTCCTGTTTTAGAATTTCCAGTTTGACATAACAAACTGAACCTCAACAATCATTTCCGGAGGCCGCAAATTGCGTTTACTCAAAGAAGAGAAAACTTGACTCCCGGTTCCTGTCCGTGGTCTAAATGCCACCCACAAAAAAGAAAATGTCGTTGCACGCCAAAGCGTTGAGATGGTGGGAACTTGTGTCTTATCGCATTTTCAGTGAGTTACTACCCCCAGTAAAACATGAATCCTATCAAAAATGTGTTTACTGCATGTGAAGGTAGCGAAAAGCGATACTCAAGTGAACGGAAGTGTTGGTTGGACGAAAAAGAGACAAACGGAAGTGTTGGTTGGACGAAAAAGAGACAAAGCTGGAAGTCTGGGGACGAGACTCTTGTTGAGACCGCCATTTTAAATGTTTTGAATCCGTCCCAAATGAAAGACACATTGTTCTTAGCTTCGGGAGATTGAAGCGCTAGCTAACTCAAAGAAAAACGGAAACATTGAAGCTAAAAGGATTAACTTTATCTCAAAACTGACTTTTGTTTCAAAACATCGTCTGATAGTTTGTTTTTGTGCTTCAGATCGATCGTATGTTGCTTTCAATGTTTTGTATGTGGTTCGTGACCCTTTGGAAAAGTAGTTTCCCACGAAACCCCCCTACCCCTTGGAAATTACTGCCCTTTAACCCCCCCTCTACCTCAGAATTTCCAATGATCTTCCATGGTGGGGGTATGGATATTTTCTGAAACCACACAATCATAATTTTTATAGAACTGCAGATATAAAATTAAATGAAGCTAGGATAAGCTTCACTTGATTTCATATCCGCTGTTCAATGTATGATAATTGATTTCATATATTATTTCGTTCATTAACAAGTTTCTGTTATTGGATAAATGACATCAATCATTCAAATTTGAAAAAGAAGACTTTTGCAGGGCTACAGAGGAGGCGTTAATAAAAACAATATTTGTTATTCACCAGCTGGTTACTAGGGAAACCAAATCCATTGGTTAAGAATGCCACTTGGTCAATAAATCCATAGATTGCTGTGGATGAAAATTCTCATCCAAATGTACCCACTGCTTAGTTAAAAGAAAATCAATTCAAGTATTGAGTTATTAAAGATAAAGCTTCAATGTAAACCATTTAAAAAATTGAACAAACTTGCACAGTCTACATGCTTAAAGGCCCCACCTTCAACCAGCAGGCATTGCGCGCCGTGGAATAATTAATTTCATCTATGAAAATCCTGTCAAAGCAGAGATTCATCCAATCAGATTGCTACAATGAGCAATGTGAATTTCCATAACAAAAACAAATGGCTGAAAAGCCTGTTGGTTAAAGGTGGGCCTTTAATGGAAGGTATTTTTTTCCTTTAACCTATTCAAAAACAAATCATTCATAGACAGCTGTGTCCACTTGAGCTTGAACACATCATGTCTTTTGTGATTTAAAAAACTTACTAAAAGAGGAGTTCACATTATGCTTCACTTTGAGAGCTACCCAAGCTTAAGGTCACCAAAACAAAAAAGACAATCAGGGACAACGTAAAATTTTGGACACAAAACCAAAGACCTTCCACAGAAAACAAAACAAATTTTTTTAAATAAGAGAACATAATATAAGCAAATATTAGAAAAATAGCTTACATTCACCATTAATTAATGTTGACTACATAATTAAAAGAAACGATTTTGTTATCATAATTATGTTTACAAAATTGTTTCTTTTAACTTGCTTCACATCATTTGCATCACTTTCTTACTACCTTATGTGTTGGAAAACCAATACAAATTCTGCATTCTGTAAGAAATCTCTACATGTACAGTGTAATACTTATTATCATGATGTGAAATAAAGGAAAATGAAAAATTTTCAACCGAGATAACGTTTGAACGCACAACAGTCATACACCATAAAGTCAAATCTTCACCATTGCTAATAAATTATTTCAAAAACTCTTAATAAAAAAGCGAATTCAATTTCACTTTCCAACAAAAATGACGACTAAGTAGTCCATAAAAACACAAATTTTATTTGACTTCTATTTATTCATCGATAATGCATAATGTGAATGATATAAACAACTGCAAGAAATTCCAAGTGATACTTGTCCTAAAAGAAAACTTTTGGGATCTTTAAAGCTTATGTGCACGCTTGGGATTATTGTAAACTTGTAATCGTGCTGTAGTCATAATCCTATTCCAATCATAAGCTCTATACTGGTACTACGCAATTAATATGTATCAATAAAGGACACTATCTGACCCAATCAGACTGGAATTTTTGCATCCTGAAGCTGAAGCCAGGCAAAAAGATGTGTATTCCAGCAAGCAAAGGACACTTACGATTCAGGTTCAACAGAAGCCTCTTGCAAATCTTCTTCAGTCTCGTGAAATTTCTTCAGTTTGAGCCTGTGAAAAGACAAGGAAATTTTACAAAATTTTAAACTCTATGAAAGACACAAAAAAAGATAACTACCTGAGGATTCAACAAAGCTGGCAAAACCAAACAAAATTGTGATTGAATGAATAGCATTACAATGTTAGTCTGTAATCCCTGTTAAGTAATCAAGTCTAGCAAGCCTAGAGTAATCAGATACCAAAAATGTCGCTTTGATTCTAGCAGTTGATTACTGGTAAAAACCTAGCTAATTGCTTCAGTTTTGGGAATTTAATCACTTCATAGCATGCTTGAATGCCTCAACAGAAATGAGACCAAAGTGAAGGTTACCCCCCCCCCCCCCCTTTTTTTCCTATGGCTAGCCTTAAAAAAGATCAGGCTTCAGGAAAGCTTTGCTCCACATTTTAACATGCATTTCAGCTTTCAGTCAAAAAGTTATTTTTACAAATGAAGCAAGGCGACATGTGCTCAATAGAGAAGATTTTGTTTGAGACAAAATAAGCATGTCACCCTGAGGTTAAGGGATCATAGCCTATTGTTCTCTAACGGAGCGTGTATCAAATGACTTGCCCATGATCATGAAAAGGACTTATGATAAAGTATTTCACTCTGAACAACCAGTATTGTTCATATGTCCCTATACAGGGTCAATAAAGGAGGGGCCACCAGGAGACAATGTTATTTACAGCCAAATGTGCTGGAAGAGATGGGTCTTAATGATGCTGCACAAAACCAAGATTCCTGACGATCTTCAGCCCAAGCCACCTCACATTTCTTCATCTGAAAATACCGAAATACTTGGGGGTGGGAGGGAGGGTTGTTTAAGCTCCTAAATGAATGACATTCTGCCACAGAGTCAATCTACCCCACAGTATTCTGATGACCCTTACATGATAGCTAACCAACCCAGGGATCGCGTTAACGTAGAAATCGTGCATTTTTACGCAAATAAAATCCAAAAAATGCATCATCGAAATTTTAATGCGTCCCAGGACGCAAGGCCCTGACTTAAATAACTCACACAACTTGCTTTGGTTTTGTCAGTTTGTTGGAGCAATCTGTGCTCATAATTGTACTCTGCAAGTCACTGAATGCAAATACATAGCAAAAGACGTCACTGTTCGTTGCTCCCAAGGAAGGAAACCAGTGATGCGTAAACCCTTGGGAAGGGTGCTCTTTCATTAACAGAGTTCTTGTGCAGGAATGAATGTAACGGCTCTAGAAAAAGCCTTTGTCGGCCGGTCCTATGATATGCATATGCGTCAATATTAATTCCAAGTTGGTTACTCTCTTTTTCTCGCAGAGAGTCACCAAGATTTTGGGACCCCCAAAAAATGCTTGGGACCCCAATTTGGCCGAACATGCGGGTCCCAGGACCCAGATTGGAAAATCCTAGTGCCATCCCTGCAACCCTAACTCTAATTTTTCGGCACTGAAATCAGTGCTTAGACCTAATCAATTAAATGAGTGCTTAGAGTTAATCATTAAAAATGAGTGCTTAGACACAAAAATATGTGGGGTGGAACGACTGGTTACTCCCCACCTCTGGGGAGGAACCACTGGTTACCTCTGATATGCAAAGTACATGAAACCCTCTGACCAGTCAATTCTGGATTATGAAGAAAACATGCTGGCAAGTGAGAGCATTATTAAGCTTCAACTATAAACAAATTTACAGCGTTCACCATTGGCGCAGTGGTGAGCACTGTAAATTGGTCTGGGATCGATTCCTAGATCCAAAGCCATATGTGGGTTGAGTTTGTTGGTTCTCTACGCTGCTCTAAGAGGTTTTTTCCTGGGTACTCTGATTTTCCCCTCTCCTCAAAAACCAACATTTGATTTGATTTGTTCTGATTTCAGTTGATTAGTCTCCCCAATTACTAGAGCACTCGTGCTCGGCTAAATCCTTGAGACTTAAATAAAGCGATTATTATTATTATTATTATTATTATTATTATTATTATTATTATTATTATTATTATTATTATTATTACAAGAAGTTTCTGAACAAGACAGAAAATTTATGCATGGACTCACCCGCTACGTAGATCAAATATCGACCTCACACACTGAAGGATATCTTTGTATATCTTCTACAAAGAGGGGGCAAAAAGAACCTATGAGGTTTCTACATAATAGTAACCTATTATGTCTGTTGCTACATGCTACATAAACTTGCACCTGTACATAAGTCTTACGAAAATTGGGGTTTACCTCGGTGTAAAAACCTGTGAAACTTTTTCTTTGTTTTGTTAGCTCGTGGTAGGGTTAGGTTATTGTTTGGTGTTTTTTTGCTCTTTTTTTGCTCTTTTACTTTCCTTTGTGTTACGTTATCTGTGAGTTTCACAGGTTTTTACACTGAGGATGAGCCGAAAATTGGCTAGAGGAAGATACAGGAAAAACCATAAAAAGAAATCTAGTAGGTTTTAAGCGGCTCGTAAAATGAATTAAGAATACAGGGTGAACAGCTTACCAGATACTCCGACTCTCCTAGCATTTTTTCATTCGATGACTGTTTGTCGACAGCTTTAGAAAGTTGTTTCTTTTCGTTCACACCGGCAGTGCTACCGTCCGCCATCTTGGCTTATGTATGGCCACGCAGTCACTCCCAACGTCACAGTCCTTCCCAGGCTTTTGGAGAAGTGCTCCAACAAAACGTCAGCTAAAGGACTAAGACGACGGTTCCGAGCTCTGCACGCCCCCGAGCGAGCGTGCGTTTCACATTTTGATAAACTCTTTGCCGTTTTCGTCTTGACGGCGACGTGAATGCACCAAACTGGAGGTTATATTGTAGACGCGAGCACCCGACGAAAATTCTTCTCTCCAAACATTCGTGACCACAATTCATAACAGTTTTAATCCTGGAATGATTATACACCCTTTCCATGCTATTCGACTTGGAGTAATCGCGTTTTCACAGCCTTCGTCGTCGTAAGCTCCGTACTAAACAACTAAATCCTTCTTGTGTAAGAGAGTCCCTGCAAGGGGCGTGTATTGGAGAAAAGAATTTCCAAGGGCTCTTTTCCAGAGGACAAGGTTGAACACATCATACGCAAGGGAGCTCAGTTTGGCTTTTACTGTGCCTACCATTTTTGTTTTCACAGTCATGCAAAGGCAAACAAAACAAACTGCGATTGGTGCAGTTAGCTAAATGAAAAGGAGCTTTGCCAACGAAAACTTCGCTTAAAAATGAACATTTACGCGATAGGCTCTCTTTCGCGTTTTTTCTATTCTGTTTGTTGTAAAATGTTGGTGAAGTGGGTGAAGTAACCTGCTAATGGATTCGAAAGAACGCCGTTGAAATACCCATAAAGAATGAAAGATTGACTCCCATATACAGCCGTTTCGAGAAAGGTTGTCCAAAAGGAGCATGAAAGCGTACGCGACAATGCGAAAGGCATTATGGTAAACTGTTAGTCAATTTGAGTCAACGAAAACTTTACGGCAATGCTATCGAACACGTCTCCTAGAAATAGGTGCTCATGCTGTGTCACATCGAGATATGAGAGAGTTTCAAAATTCAGTCAAATGATCCAGGCCGTGAATTAGTAACAAAGGGTTACGATTTACAGAGAAGGCAGATTCTGACGACTTTAACCTTACTTATTTACGGTATGTCATGTTTCGCAGAGAAAGTTTGAGAAATGTATACAAAAATCGTGGCGCACGTGCAGAGCCATCGTTTTTGCTAATGAACCCTTTTGTTTTTGGACATGTTTTGGTTGCGTGATGGCGGGAGAGAGCTTCAACTTAAGTCTGCGCTTACTGCCACTTCATCAACGCTATGTCCCAAGAACTCTTTCATCCAAATAGCTCGCCATCGTAGGTCTTCGCCGCGCTGTATGGTCGGGGCATCGTTCACTTCATATTGAATACTGTTCCATACTACCATTCGGCATTGTCGCGAGCGCTCTTACGCTTCTTTTGGACAACCTTCACGCTCAAGACAGCTGTACATGCTTACGTTGTAGTGTTGCAGAAGACGAGAATGAAATGTACAACTGATGCAGCGCGCTCTTTTTTAAACTCATTTAGGGGCTCTTCACATGATCCCGGTTGATCGGGCTGTGTCGGTTGGCATGACTATTCCAGGGGTAGGGGTAGGGGTTTAGGGGTAGGAGGTGGGGGGTAGGGGTAAAGGGTACAATAGCTGAAACAACCCAAACCTTTACAAAAATGCTAACCTTAGGCCTAAACATTATCTAAAGCATCGAGTTTAGGCCTAAGGTCAGCATTTTTGTAAATGTTTGGATTGTTTCAGCTATTGTACCCTTTACCCCCTCACCCGCTACCCCCACCCCCGGAATAGTCATGCGGCCATTCAGGCGTGGAATCTAAGCCTGACGAGAATTTCTCGATTTTCTTTGTTTAAGCAACCTCAAATTTCTTTTGACTTTACGTTAACTATCAAATGAAACTATCCCGAGCTTCATATCGAAGAAAAGAGAAGTAAAACCTCGGTAATGTCCGTTCTATCACGAAAATGCATCATTAATTTTTTCTCCTGGTAACCGAGCTGAAGTGTTCATGTGGCAAAATTTCCAGCCCGCCTACCGAGATCCC
>OX421452.1:12102484-12112484 GCA_949126865.1 Montipora capitata | reverse complement strand
TGCCATAGGAAACGTAGGCCATAAACTTGTAGGTTCACTGAGCACTGAGGTGACAATTGAAGTTATCGAAATCTCTCGTGGCAATTTTTTCGAATTCATGAGCTTACGTTGTAAAAAACCCGTTAACCACATAATTTCTCGAGGTTATCGTACACCATATTCTGTACTTCAGATTCAACTCTTTACGTCAGCTCCCTTTTTTTAACTATCACAGGGGCTGATCCAGGAGGGGGAGGGAGGGGGTGGACAAAGGAATGGCGTAGCTGACTGGTGACGTTTTTTTTTTTTTTTGCAGAAGACCAGTTGTATTAGAAAGCCGCAAGTCATCTCGGGGGTGGGGGGACCAGATCCGCCCCTGTATCAAATAACCCTAATTATCATCATCATATCTTTATTTACCCTCGGATTTTATAATAGCTTCAATGATGAAGCTAGTATCTCTGAGCATTTACCCTCTCGACCATGATACACCACACAAGACAGACCACAATGGAAACCATTTTGTTCAGTTACCAAATGATTATTTCTTTATCGATTCTTATCATGCACAAAGGAGGCAGCGTGGCGCAACCTCGTCCCCAGGGCGCTTTTCCCTGGCTTTGGGTGGGACGTTAAAGCCAGGGAAAAGCCCCCTGGGGACGAGGTTGAGCGTGGCGTTTGCCCTAAAATCCCAAGATCGCGGTCGCCCACCCCGACCAGTAGCTGAAGTCGTTTCTCGTTGTCCCAGCTTTAACTTCTCAGCTCAGCTGCACTTGTATATGGCCTCCTGGTTTTGTCTCCCAGCCAAATGGGATTCACTTAAAGTTGTTATTGTTGTATTCTGATATGTTTCATCAATTGGGCCTAAAAAGCCCCTACGTACTAGTGGCCAATTAAGCGTGTATGTACGTTTTAGGTACGTGTAATCTGTTGTAAATGATCACCGCCACAAAAGAAAGAACGTCAGTGACTGGTTTTGCACAGAAGTGCGAGGTAAAATACAATAGGATAGTATGCAAGTAAGTGAGTAAGTCTGGTTAACGTTTATTAGTAAAATCGTCGCGCTTAAAAAAAGGCGAATTGCGAAATTATTTTACAAAGACAAAACTAATTACATCGTGTTCAAAATGGACTGGGCCTTACAATAATAAGAGGATAAAATACAATAATTAGATAAAAATCTAAAAACTAGAAATGTATCAAGTTATACATTGAATTCCCATAAGTTCCTAAATTACATGTCATGAGCGTAAAGGCAAATCGCCGGAAAAAACCTTCGTTTAAAGCGTTCAGTTTTGCAACGTATAAGGGATGGTCTGTCTTTGTTGCGAAGGGAGCGGTAGTAGCTAAGGCCTCTTGGTAGTGCAGTGCAGGAAAGATGATACGCAGGGCCCGTTTCTGCACTCGCTCGATGCTATCTGATAGTTTAACGGGGAGGGCGTTATGCCACACAGGACAACAGTATTCAAGGACAGACCTAATGAGCGCAAAAAATAAAACTTAAGTAGGTCGGCAGGTGGTACTCCGCCGCGTTTGAGGACACGAAGAATATGCAGCCTCTTTGACGCCTTAGCCACAACCTCATTAATGTGCAAATCCCATTTGAGATTACTTTGAATCGTAACCTGCCTGTGTACAGGCGTCAGGCGTCCCCTCCCCTCCCCTCAGATTTTTGTGCTAGTGTAAAGCGAGTTTAAACCACGCCGGAAAGGGACGACGTCCCTTTTTCGCGTGCAACAAAAGAAATAGGAGACGTCTGCACGCAGGCGCACGCAGGCTACAATTTTATGGTACCATATGAAACACCACTTATTGCTTAACAACATGTGCCCACTATTGTGACATAATAGGTTACCATGGCAACATGAAAGCTCTCTAAAACACCAAATATTTCATCCTTACTTGCTTTTATTTCAAAAATGAACTCAATGACCCCATTTTTTATAGAGTAGTAATCTGAGACCGAACTATCAGCAAAGTTTCAAAAATGGCAGCTGATTAGAACCACCTAAGATTTTCTAGCTAAGAATTGGTTCCAATGAAACTTTCAGACTTTGACGATAGTACTATTTCAGATTGCTAACAAAGGATACTGTTGGAGAAGAAAGGATGAGGTGGTAAGTGAACTTCTACTCTGGGAACCAAAGCATGGCGCAAGAAAGAGAGGAAGACCAGCAACAACATATGTAGACCAGCTGCGAAAAGATACTGGTTTGAGCATTGCTGAACTGAAGAGCATCATGGGAAACCGGAAGGAATGGATGAAGCTACAGTTAATGGAGTTCGAGTTCGCTCGAAATAAGCAATTACTATTTTACTATAAAAAATGGGATCACCGTGTTAATTTAGATAAAAGCAAGTAAAGACGAAACAAAGGGTGTTTTTGGAGAGCTTTCGTGTTATGATGGTAATCTATTACGTCACAATAGTGGGCGCATTTTGTAAAGAAATATTTGGTGTTTCATATGGTACTCTTAATTTTGCTGTTACGTGATACAGTGTTGCAGTGACAACCCTTCAAATAGGCCATTTTCGAAATATTAAATATTCAGCTTGATAGTGAGGCAGTTAGGACAAAAACAATAGAAACACTTTGGAATGAATATGAAAAATAATTGCATATCATCCACTTTCCTTTGTCTTTGTCCTCTAAACCTCTCTTTCAAGCTGAATTTTAACATATCGACAGGTAATCTAATAATCGTAGGTTCGAGTCCCGAGTCCAGATTTCTGGGTTGAATTTTAAAAGAAATTTTTCAATTCCTAGAATTCCTTTCCAACTGTCAGTGTCATGTAATAATCAAAGCCGGTTGATACCATATGATTATCGTAATAGCAGTGTCGAAAATGAGTTGTCGGGAAAGAGAAAAAATGCGTGCGAAAATGAGTGGGGGCTTGGGTCGAGGGGCCCTACTCACTTTGCAATCGCAGTTGTTTGTATGGGATCCTGGCACAGGCTAAATTTACTTAAATACTGGCAATAATTTAAGAACACCGACTGCATTTACACACAAACATACACGCTCCTAATACAAATTGATCAAGAAAGTGATTTGCAAATATTTTAAGATGATCACACCCCAGTCGTCACTTTCTTTTCAAAATTAACGACGCAGCGTTTAATAATCGACTTGTGGGTATGCACATTCATTGTTCTCTTTGTTTCACTAAAAGACAACAGTTAACAAATATCGCAGCGAAAAGATAGTCTTGCAAATACAAGACAGCTCCACATCTGGTTGCGAGTGCTGTACACTTGTAGCAGCTACTAAGAAAAGTGAAGTGATCGGTCAACTTGAGGAAAAGATAAATACAGCAAAACAAACAGCTCGAGCCCAGAGATTTCAAAATGCAAATACAAATTTTTGTCACGCTTAGGCGCATTCTAAAGGAAAAAATGTCGATTCATTATTTGACAGCGAATAAATTTAATTGCCCGATATCCATTTTACGATGCAAAGTACCAGACACTTCATCCGTTAAGACTTTTCTCGATACGATATTCGGAATGTTCAGTTTAAAATGTGCATGCCTGAAAAAACCATTATTGCGACATTTGTCTCATTCGTTCTCCATGTTTATTGGAGCGTAACCAAGCGACGTAGCCAATATATTTTCGATTGCGTCAGGCCCCCCCACACACCCCCATTACGCCACTCGGAAAACAAAGCTTAAATATCATAAATCCTACACAGAAAATAAGCTAAAATACGAATTCAACGACTTTAAACACCATCGCAGAGTTCCTTCGTGTAATAGAGATAGATTGTGGTCCTGTTTTAAACGAAAGCAGTTTGAATCCCTTTCTTATCGGGTGCGAAAGTCTCTCAGTGGCGACATGTTAAAGGTCGTATCCGCCCCTCAACACACCTCCGAGACCCGGCTAAAAACACCGTTGCAACAAATACAAAGTGTGACTGTCAAACTTCTATTTATTAAACGAAACTTTCCTCGCAAAACCACATTTTTCTAATGGAGTCTTTTTTATAAGAGTAGTAAAAACACTTATGTTTATGTCTTTAGGATGTTGGGGCTTAGCACCGGGGCCAATAAAACCTATCCTTGCGATGAAAGTGGCGCTTTCGTGCTATACTGGCAGCCCATTATAAATATTCCTTGTTTTCCTTTTCGTTCCTTCGCAAGAAGGAATGAAAATAACTCCAGTTCTCCCCCTAGTTTAATCCTCAGCTGGCTTGTTCGATCTTCGACTGATCGATCGAATTTCATGTTTCGTAGGACTGAAAAGAACACTCCCCCGCGATCGCCGGCGACTGAATCCCACCGGGTACTTATAATTGTGTTGAGAGTCTGCGCGTATTGTTTTCGCTGAAGCTCTCCGCATTTGTTTACTCTTATTTGGTCATCAGCGTTTCGACTGCGTCGATAAAAAACGTCCATCTGGAAATTACGACGAAATCTGTGTAAGGACGATGGATCCACGAAGACTCTTCAAAAAGTTAGCAGCTTTTGAAGGCCTTCTGTTGTTAGCAGTTGTTGTGAACGATCTTTGTTCTAGAATCGTCGGCGCTTCCAGATCAGGTATTGTATTAACACTTAACGTGACTTTATTTTTTTACCTTCTCGAATTCCTTAATCATGAAAAGGTTCAGATTACGTTTAATAACAGGAAGAAGTTGAAAGTAATTTTGTCCAAAACCTCTCAAATCGTTTCGTAAAGAACATCTCGTTTTGTACATGTGGTAGATTCTAAGTATACACAGCGTTCGACTTCGTTGTTTGCTAAACATCGTGATAGTTTTGCAGCTTTCTACGGGAACATAACGATTACAGTTTCGAGCGTAAAATGGTTTTCATCTCTTTTTGAGAACTGAACTTCTTCGACGATACTCGAACTCCAAAAAACAGCAGTGAGTTTTTCTTGCATCGAGGAAGTCATGTGACGTTTAATTATAACCGGCAATTGCTCGACTCATGAGGAAGAAAAAGTCTATTTCAAACGAATTACTTGATTTTATACCCGTTCCTTGTTTCGTATATCCCCTTGAACGTGATGTTAATCACTCCTTATTCATATCTTAAAATTAAAATCGCTGACTTTATTTCAGTAACAACGATATTTTTTACTGTAGAACTAACTGTTAAGCAGTTAAAAGTTGGATCATTGGTGATGGAGTCTTGATATGTACAGTTGTCAGTAAAAGCTTATATTTAGAGAATTTTGTCTTAGAAAAGAACGAAAGTAACATTACCGTATACAAAAGCAAGAAAGCAAGTTTCAATGCTGAGAAAAATGTAGTGCAAAAAAGAAAACTTGTCTTCATCTATAGATCATTAATGTTAATGAATATAGTATAAGGAATTGTTCAAGCTAGGGAAATACAACTTGATATCATGTTAATGCATACTTATAGATTTCGTGATCTGTGGCCAATAAAACGGGTTGGGGAACTTTTTTTGGCTTTGAGATACCAGACAAAGAGCTGAATTAGCAGCTTAAAAATATTCTGCTTAAAAGCCTGCAGGTACATTCAGAAGTCATGTGGTGTGGATTTCTGTTTTATAGTAGATCCTGTTTTCAGTAGGAACAGAATGGCATTCCTGCTCTTGGAATGGAATAAGATTTCCATGGCTTTTTAACTGAATGTACAACATAATGCATTTCTTTAATTTAGGGATGTGCAGAAATGTCAAAAAAAGTCAGGCAACTGTAGAAACTACTCTGTTCACAGTACACAACTTCTTTTAGAAAACCTCATTCCACTGTAATGGGAAGAAACAAAAGGGGTACAAAAGACAGACAGTTTAGGAGGAGAATAACCACTTTCTAATATGTGTTCACTATTATCTTTTTGCTGTACAAAGGAAGCTTCACCATTTTATAGTTTAACTTTTGACATTGTATTTTTAGCTTTCACATTTCTATTTACACTTTTTATCATATTGCATTAGTTTTGTAAGAATTTTTAAATAGAGGGCCACAAGTTTATTAGTTAACTCAACTATTCCGTGCCACCCTCTTTAAATAAAGTGTATTATTATGCCCAGTTTATAATACTGGAAATGTTAACTTAAATTCGGAACTGAAAATCGTATTAATGCAATTTTCTTTCATGGTGTCACTTAGGGAGTTTTCAAAAGTAACAGGTAAAATCGGGTCCATATCTACTAGCTCATTGCAAGTTGCAACATATGACAAACTTAGTGGTCAATAAATGAAATAGTTTCTCAAGCACTTTGACAGTAAAAGCAAGTCATTTTACTATTAAGCCAATAATAATTATTATTATTATGATCAATCAGAACAACTACAGATAATATGAAATGTTGGCACACAATAAAGTTGTACATTTCTCCACAGGTTGCTTAAATCCTCTTGGTCTAGAAAGTAAGGAAATCGCCAATTCTCAAATCAGCTCATACACGCATCACAAGAGCTGGGATCCGCACAAAGCGCGCCTTAACAATGAAAACAAAGCCTGGTGCAGTGATTCAAATATTAAAGGGGAAGAATATCTTCAAATTGATCTGCTGAATGTCCAACATATATCAGCCATTGGCACACAAGGGGCGAGTGGCAGATTTGCAATTACAGCATGGGGAAGATACTATGTCAACACATTTGAGATACAATACAGTTTTGATGGAAAAACATGGTTTAGTTATGAAAAAAGCACTGGTTCTGTTCAGGTAAGTCGTAAAATCATTTCAAGTGAAGAGACTGTTGGTTATCACCATTCTCAGAAAAGTTTTACAGGAACTGTTGAAGGCTGTTTGTGAAAAGTTAAGGTGACAGTGGGAAATTATGTATTTTCTATAACTATGAACATGCTCATTGAGTTGTAGGCAGACACAACAAAGTAGGTGATTTTTTCCAGCAAAATAAATATTAATTAATTTGATTGTGTCTATTTGATGAATTTCAGTCATGCATGCATCATGTTTGTTTGTACTAATTACCAGATAAAGTTAAATGGCGAGTCTGATATTGGATCTCTCTTTTGTCCTCTTTTTGCAATCTTAGACATTCACAGGCAACAGTAATGCTTATAGCGTGGTGCTCAACTACTTCCGAGATACATTTGTCACAAGATTCCTCAGAATTTATCCGCAGACTTATTACAATGACATGTGCATGAGAGTAGAGCTCTATGGATGCAGTGATCAGACAGGTCTGGGTTTATCCCTAATTAAAAGTGCCCCTAACCCTTCAACTTGTTATGTTTTTGGTAGATTTTCATATCTTTCAAGAAACCATTTTCGCAAAAAAAAATTTAAAATATTGAATCCTGATTTTCTTATGAGCGCTTAAAATTACTGAAATTTTTAATTTTTTGCGTGCTATAAGCCCCACTGGACAAATTATTGTCTTGTGGGCTCATTAGGAACGAGCCAATGAGAAGCGTCTAATATTTGACACTTTTTTCTCTGTGACGTAAGAAAAGGACATTCCAGCAACTCAAGTTTGCATGATGTCCTTTTCTTATATCATGCTTGTATGATAAATAGACACATTTGGCCGAGTGGGGGACTAATGCGAATGATAGGTGAAAAATAATTTATTTGCGACTGCCTTCACTTTTAGCGCTCGTAAAAAAGTCAGGATTCAATATTTAAAAAAAAAAATTCTGAAATGACTTCTTGAAAGATATGAAAATCTACCCAAAAAAAAAACTATAAGGGTTAGGGCCACTTCAATGGAAAAGAAGTGTAATTTTTTTTTATACCTCATCACTAGCAGTGTTTCAATAATTGTTGAATTAATTTATATGACTATAGATAATCTTCCCTTTGCCTGGTTGTAATCATAATGACAGTAATGATAATGAGAATAACACTCATCATCAGCGTCATCATCATCAGCATCAGCATCATCATCATCAGTGTCATCATCATCATTAAGGCCGGAACACACTAGGCGATAAGTCGCTGCGACACGTCGCGGGGACAAGTTGCCGCAACAAATCGCCTTGTGTGACACGGTTAATTTCATGAAAATCATTGTCGCTGCGGCAGAATTTTGTCCCCGCGATCAGTCACACGAATTAAAACCAGTTTGAATTCGTGCGACTAGTCGCAGCGACAAAATTAACGAAAGCAGCATTGTCGCATTGTGTGTACACTTCCCACAACAAGTCGCTGCGACAAAATATAAATGAACCAATGAGAGAGCGTCATATGGTCAGCCATATTGAATTAGAAAACTAGTTCACATCCCCCCTCATACGAGATCACTGCGTGTGCTCCGAACAGGCTTCGTGTCGCAGCGACTTGTTCTGCAAATAGTACACATGGAGCAACTTGTCGCAGAGACATGTCGCTGCGACTTGTCGCCTAGTGTGTCCCGGCCTTTATCATTAACATCTTAACATACATACACGGTTTATTAAATAAAGCAGATTACAAAATCATTGGCAAGACGAAAGTACCAGTCCTGATCTGAACCTGCACTATTATTAATTAACCTATTCGCTCCTCAGGTGCCTCCGGATGCCCCCAGTTGACAAGAGTCTCACTCCCACGAGGCAATAGAGAGCTTAAGCAACGACAACGGCGACGGCAACGAGAACGTCATCTCAAAATATAAATTTGTGTTATTTTAATCGCTTCGTGACTATTTCAACGTTTTTAATATGACAAGGGTGTGGTAATTCCTCAAAGATGACACCAGTCGGAACGGCACTCCATTTTAGGAGAGAAAATGAAAATTTATCCTCAAGTGCTGACGTTCTTCATAAAACCAAAAACTTGGCTATTTCACGTTGTTGTTTTGCTGACGACGGCAACGAAATGGACAAAAGTGAAAAATGCACGTGCAGGACGTGCAAAGCTATTGTTTTTACCCACTAAATATGCAAATTTGTAACGTTCTCGTTGCCGTCGCCGTTGTCGTTGCTTAAGCTCCCTAATGGCTTAATCAACACTTAGTTTAGTTTAGTTTAGTTTAGTTTAATTTATTCCCCACAATTCATGGAGTGGCAGGGGAGAGGAACAGAACTTTCGTCCCAATTGACACCTAACCCCTATATCCATAGATCAGACCACAATACCGGGAGCTCCATGCCCTACTCTTCTCGAATAGTGTGTGGGTTCTTTAACGTCCCACAGATTTTATATATACCCAAGGGTTGTGAGACGGGACCTCCGGCTTATAGTCCTTATCCGAGAAGACTTAAAGTCTAACCATTTGCAGATGGCGTTACAAAGGCAGCACTTTCTCCTCAGTTATTTAAAGACCCTGAGTGTTGGTCCGGCCGGACTTGAACTCACGACCTCCCGCGTGACAGCCCGGTGCTCAACCAACTGAGCCACCGGTGCGCACTTGACTATGATAGAACATGAAGTACCAAATAATAAGCAAAATCAAACAAAATTTGTGAATGTCAAAATATTTAAAATCCAAAGATTTTGAATGTCAGTCTAAAGTTTGCTCTTTCTCCAATTCTTGTTGCATATTAATACCTTTCAGTTGCAACCCTGTGGTATTGGCTTGCTGAGAGCTTTCTTGACACCTGATAGTTTTTATTCTGTGTTGTGATTGAGGGTGTTTTGTGTTCTTGATCTTTCAGATGATTGTTCAACATTCCAAACAAATGCCAGTGGATCGATTAATAGCTTAAACTATCCTGCCAGTTACCCACCTAACAAGCAATGTACTTGGCTCATTGCTGTTCCTGGCAGCAAAAACATTGCTCTCATATTCACGCAGTTCGATGTTTCCCAGAGTTCAAATCCTGGAAATTGCAGTGACGATTATGTTGAAGTGAGAAACGGGCTGACAGACACATCGCCAGTGATTGGTGGAAAACACTGTAACAGAAACAGAACAATGTTGATAACAACCAGGAGTAATGTTACACGTATCTACTTCCACACAGGCAGAGCGAATCTTTCTCACAGAGGATTCTTAATTTATTTCCTGTCTGTAACACGAGGTATTTTAATTGAGAAATCGTTTTCATTGTTTTATTCTTTTTAGAGCAGTTTACAAATGACCATCGAAAGTAATTACGTGATTACAATTGCTATGTCGCTTAGTGATTGGTTTGAAAATCTCAAGCTA
>OX421452.1:12092484-12097484 GCA_949126865.1 Montipora capitata | reverse complement strand
TACCGGTACTATATAGATACAAGGATGCAAGGCTAAGTACTTAAAAAATATATTTTACGACTACACCACAAAAATTACCCAGAAGGGAAAAGGGAACCTTGCATTAATATCTGGACAATTTCAATACAAGCAATTATTGTCTCTTGTTATAGACACCCAAAAAGCTCAAGTGATCAAACAAAAATTTCACCACTTAGAAGAACCTGTAGGCATGATGTACAGTGTAATGGCAGGGCTGTCAACTCTCCTGGATAATCTGGCCAGGAGACCAGTAATTCCAGATTTTGGACCGTATCTCGCGGTCTCAAGATTACAGTCCCCAAATTAATTTTTGTCATTTCTAATGAGAATCGACTTTCACCACAATAAAATTTCTGCAAATACTTGGTATTGTTTGAGTTATTTTAACATCGATAATAACAAAATTCTAACATTTCATAAACTCTGGTAAACTGTTCATTGCTAGGGATGGATTTTACATGTAAGTTAAGTTGCAATAATGTGATTGGTCCAAAATAAACCAATCAAATTAAATGTTGCAATGCTAAAAATAATGACATCTTTTTTCTAAAAAAATTGTGAAGATTCTCGATTTAAGTATCATATGTCAAATGGAGTCAACGAGTATTTTAGCGAAAAAGAGGTAATGTGACGTCACTAGAAATGACATCTTCTATCATCCCATCCCTATTCAATTCTCAATATTTGAAGACTTGAGGGGTTGACAGCCCTGTAATGGTATATTTCTTCAAGAATTTATTCTTGTTGTCAGGCTCCTGTTCTATTTTTGTGCCACGTAGGGCTGCTGCTAACTCTGTCACCATTTCATTAGAGCACTCTACGTAACTGAGCTTTTTTCTTTTTTTATTTTCTCGCCTACATGTATTTATCAGATATTCGTTGAATTATAGTGGAATTGGCAATTCATATGAAACCACAAACATCTTGTACCAGAGGTGAGTATAATCATAAATTATTAATGATAAAAAAATAGTAAATAATGATGATGATGATGGTGGTGGTGATGAATTCAAGGCCTCGCCAATCATCCTCCTTGTAGTGGGAAAACTGGACAATAATAAGGGAATAAGATGACTTTTTGAGGGGATATTGTTTATTTGTGCCCGGCACGAGGGCCGCAAATGACACTACAAGGGCGCAAATAAACAATATTCCCGAAAAAAGTCATGTCCTTATCATTATTATCAATAAACAAGGCCAAATGATATCAAGAATGCGAGTTTTAATAATACAAGCTAAGTGAATAAGGAATTCAAAGTCACTTCAAATCATCATGTAAGTGTTGATTGAACAAGCTATTAAAGAATCAACTCAGTCCAGTGAACTTATTTAAAATTACCAAAAAAATGCGTAAAATCGTCTATAAATAATAGGCATATCACAAAGTTGAAGCAAGAACCAATCAGGTGTAGGGCTGATAATGCATTAGCAGCCCGCTGTCAGTCTTTTGCGGCCCGCTGAGCGTGTGTTTTGAAGAGGCCAATTCTCCATTTGGCCGTGTATATTGATAATAATACAGCATATTGAGATTCCAGGGCTGAATGCACCCTAATTTGACTAAGTCTTAATTAGCTTCATTTTCAAAGCAAGTAATTGAGTTTAAAAATAGTAACTGATTATATGATTTCAATTGGGAGAAAATTATGAATCATTGAGAAGCGAAACCATTGAACCCATTTGGGTGTCACAGTGCATGAATTTTCCCTTTCTTCAAGGACTGAAAATGCCAAATATTGCTTGGGCTGTCTAATTTGCTCAGTGTGCTGTTGGGCTTGTTGTGATTTGTCAGGATCATTTTACTTTGTCACAGTGATGTTCAACTGCAAACCGCTCAGAAGACAGATGTTTAATGTTTTCTTACCATGGTCCACAAGGGCCACAGCTGCAAAAGAACAAAATACTGCAAATATAAAATTGCAGTTTTAATTTAAATATGCAGCAATTTTTTAAGTGCAAAGCCAACTCCCTTGTAGGCCACCATGTACTCTTGACAAATGACCTTCTCAAACCTTTGACACAGACAGAATTGAACTTGAAATAGCCTATCTTTTCTTTTTCACTTTTAGACTCCACAAACTGGAGCAATAATTTCTTTAGGGCCAGGCTCTTATATCTGCAACTTTGCCCAGTTTAAATCTTCCTTCAAAGCAAAGTTCCTTGTTTAACTCAAGTCTCAAAAAGCAAATAAACAAATGGCAAAACTGTGGGGAAAATCCATAGACCTAAGAACTGTCAAATCTGCAATTCATTAAAAAAAAAAGGCCAAAACTGCAAATTCACTAATTTGCTTGTTTGACCTCTTTCAGGTCATTTGCCATTATAATACCTAAAAGTTACCCCAGATGCCAAAAACCACCAAACACCAGAAAACTGCACATTTTTATGCAAAACCTGAAAAAATGATCACAACCTCTAAAATGGCCATTGATAAACCGCACAACCTTTAATCAATAATTATGAAATTCTTTCCATTATACTTTTCAGTGCTGATAGCTTTAGTGACCAAGCCAATGGCAAAATTGAAGATGGCAATGCCTATGCAAGGTATGAAGAAAAAGATGTATTACCAAAAGATTGTAGCTTGTCACTTGTTTTAATGTGAGGCTAATTGTGAAGGGGAAACCGGTGCAAAACAGCTAAATCTAAATTTGTCTATATTAGGTCTAGCAAAAGTCTTCCAGACATTTTCTAGCCCTTTCCAAGTCAAATAAAATGTCTTGGAAAAAGCCCATGTAGATGAAAAAAAGCACCTTGCATGTAATGAACGTTTTGAAACTGAGAGTACATGATTTTTATTTTTTGGAAATGGTTTCAGTTTTTGTGACTATTAAGCTGAAATATCTCTTCTGTTGTTAGCTGTCCAGTACGTGGAGGATCGATGAAAGTGACAGAGAATCCCCTTTACACAAAGTAAGAGACTGATTTTCCCTGCTGTTTTACCACTGTGCAATTTGCAATTTTTTCTTTTGCTTTTGTCCAATTGCCTAACTATTAACTTATCATGATTATGTTTATGATTTTATAGAGTTTCACCTCAAAATGGCAAAGTTTTGAATGGCAAAGTTTTGAATGGCAAAGTAGAGTACGAAATGTAGGTATTAACATTTATTGATTAATTTTGTTAAAGGTATACAGCCAATTTAGATCACTAAAACTTGGTTGAAACACATACACGTATGTGACGCAGATGCAAATGTAGATGCAAGGAAATGTGTGGGTGAACTACTGCATTTTATCTTCTTGCAGTTGCATTTTCTCTTCTTTTTGTGTGTGAACTGTAACATTATGCAGGTGCAAATGCAAGTGCAGTTTCATGAGGTTTTAAATTTTGAAATAAGACTCAAACTGTGCTTGCATTTTCATGCCTTTACTTGCATTTCCAATGCATGCATAAACCATGTTCAAATATGGTCTCCCACACAGCAGTTCTTTGTGTCGCCACACAATGAAGAACTGCTGCATAGCAGGTCAGGCTTCAAATACTACTGTCTTGAAAATATGGAAACTTACTCAGGCGATCAGACCCTTGCCCTCTATTTTGACGTCTGTCCAGCTTTCATTCACGCAGATCATAGAATGAAAGGATCCAAAAAACAAACAAACAAAACACAAAACCGTGTTACATAAGCTATGGCCGGATCAAAAATTGCAGCCAGTCCTCCGGACCTAAGCAAAATTCCCGAAGGTGGAAATAAAAGGACTTACCGAATTCATAATTTGTAACTCCTTTTTCAAAGCATGTCGAAGTACATGCGAGGCTTTTATTATGGCTTTCATTGACGTGTGGTGTTGTGCATTTCCAGTCCGTCCCAAATTTGCCGACAATCGTTGACAGCCTCGGTCGTTTGACCTCGGGACGGATCACATATGTCGCTATTTTCACATTCCCCACGATATAATTTGTTTCTCCCCCAAAATTTGCATAAACCATTGTTTTCAAATGCTCTTGCGACAATGCATAACAAACAAAGGTAAAGTTATCTGCGTGATCTGCGTGAGCAATCGTTTTGAAGCCTCATGCTAGCCCACATATAGAGCACTACCATCATTCTCCTCCCCAGAGCCCTCCGTTTCTTTTGGTCATGTGGTCAGCAAAACATCAAAGGGAATCATGCAAATATTTCCGATAGTCTGGGATTTCCCCGACACATGAAGAAAAGGCTTCGGTTTTTATAAGACCTTATAAGAGACTAGAGAAACTGTGCGCTTCACCTTGTTTTGTAAAATAGATGAATGTTAAGTCGGTCCATGTTGGGCTCGATTCACTTATTTACCTGTACATTGAACTGGAAAAGATCAGCGATTGCGAAACGTTTAGAAATATTAATTTTGCATTACCTGGACCTACTAGAGATAACGAATTAAGGAGGCTCAAACCAGTTTTAACACTTTTAACAAAATGTGCTATGTGGAAGGATTGAATCTACCAAACTTTTTCACTTAATGGTAATGTTTTGATCCCATATGAAATTTAACAAGATGTACTCACTAATGTGACGTAACGGATTACCATGGCAACAAAAAGTGCCATCTAAAAACAGCCTATATTTTGTCTTTAAATGCATATATCTCAAAAACGAACTCGGTGATCCCCATTTTTCATTGTTGGAGAGTGATCAACACGCTAGGATAAAACTTTCTGCAAAGTTAAAAAACACTCTCTGGGGCAGATTCATGGCCACCATCACAATTGAAAAATGTTAAGGTGGCTCTAATTTGCTTCAGAGAATTTTGTCTTACCCTGCCATTCACTTTTCAGCAGTAAAAAATGGGGGTCACCGAGTTCATTTTTGAGATATAAGCGCTTAAACACAAAAGATAGGACGTTTTTGGATGGTTCTTTTGTTGCCATGGTAATTCATTACGTCACATTAATATGTCCAACTTGTTAAGCAATTATTGGTGTTTCATATGATACCATAGCATTTCCATTAAGTGAAACAGTGTTGTAGAGTTAATCTTTCTAATAACACATTTCC
>OX421452.1:12077484-12087484 GCA_949126865.1 Montipora capitata | reverse complement strand
GGTAAACGGGATTTGGCTTTTCATTCATTTTTGGAAATGAGCATGCGGCGACTTCCATGTCATCTTTTCATGCTGTAAGCCTTTCCCCAACCCTATTCCCAGGACATTTCCCGTCGCCCCACCCCAAGCAAAGAGAAAGGTACTGGGAACGAGCGCAAGACTGATACTTCGCGCATGCGCAAAACTTCCAGAAGAGAGTAAAGTACCAATCTCGACTCCAGAGTCGCTTTTTTTGGTCAGCGTCAAGAACACGGATTCTGGCTATAGCCAAAAATACGCGCAGTCGCGGTAACGGTTTAAATGTTGTAGCCATTGACGACCGTTTTTGTATCAAATTTCTGAAAACGCGCAGAAGAGCCGGAAGTCCAGGATTCGCGGACTTCCTGCTTTGGCTGTGGCCAGGTTTACCTAACCACAGGAGTTGTTCAACCAATCGTGTGGAAGAAAAAATTAATTCCGGAAACCGCAGCACATTCTGGGCACATTTTTGTGGTGTTGCGCTGAAATTGCGACAAATATCCTGGCACGTACCAAATTCGTTGCTCTAAATACCCATTAATTCGATTTCTTTTAGTACGGCAAAGTTTTGCACGTGTTTTTAGACCCGATAAAACATGTAAATTTGTAATGGCTGAAATTAATTAAGATTCATAAGTCACGTGCAATGTCTATATCTGATAAAACACTGCTTACTAAGGAGGAGGTTTATCGATATAAAGTCACCGCACGTGGTGTATTATTGACCATTTGATAGGTCTACTAACTATGGTCAATAATAGGTCACTCGGCGACAGTTATGCAAACCCTCGACTGCGTCTCGGGTTTGCATAACTGTCTCGAATTCTCCCAACTCCCTGTCGTGTTTAGATGAGGCTATGGAAACACGGAAAACGTCCTCTATTGTCTATTGCTTAATTTTTCCCTCAATAATTATTGGGCGGTCAACCCCTCCCTTAGCTACGGCACTGAACATTTATGAAAGTCAAGTAGACTACTGCATGACTGATTAAACAACGCGAAAATGTATCTTTTAACGATCTTTCGACTGAAAAATACCAGTCTTCATCAGGTTTATTTGGAGAACTAACGAATTTACATGCAGAATATATATACACATATAGACACCAATGTGTTCGCCACCTGAAGTAGTTGAACAAGATCTTCGGCCTATTTCTCTCACGCCCCATATTGCAAAGGTCATGGAAGGGCTTACGCTGGATTCCCTCTTCAAGCAAGTCTGTGACTAGCTCGACAGCCACCAGTTTGCTCTGGCCGGGAAGTCCACAACCCACGCTCTTGTTTTCTTTCTTCAAGCTCACATCTTCTTTGCTGATTTCAGTAAAGGATTTGACTTGGTCGACCGTAATATCCTTACCCAAGAAATGGAGCTGTTGGGCGTGCACGAGGCCACTATCAGACGGATCGGCTCGTTCTTAACGGACCGTTCACAAAGAGTACGGATCGGTCAAGTTTACTCGCATCCAGTTACACCGAATGGGGGAATACCACAGGGAACAAAACTCGCTCCACTGCTGTTCGCCATATTGGTGAACAATCTGTGTAGGGAGTGGAGATATAGGATTAAATACGTTGATGACACCTCGGTATTTGAATCTCTTCCTCGATGTTCGCCTAGCTACCTTCCATTTATCGCCGCAAATATCAACACCTATGCTTTCATGAGAAACATGCGGCTTAATAAGAAAATACATTTTTAAGATATGGATATCAGTTTTTTGAAGTATCATCCTACTGTTGTATCACCGATTCAGCTTAATGGTATTGTCATTGATAGAGTATCTACAATCTTGTAGTTATAAACTCTTGGGGGTTATTATCTCAGTCTAATGACCTCTCTTGGAACGAACATTGTGACAGCATCCATTACTGAAAAGGCTATTAAAGGGTAACTCTCGGGAAAACATTACAAATTTTAATTATCTTAGGTCGGACGCTTGTAACTTAGTTGAGTTCTTCTATTCCCTTTTGATTTTTGTTGAACATTGAGGTCTGCTTAATAGCACTCTACAGTCAGGTCAGATGGCACAGGAATAGCGATGTCTCTCTCCCTGTCCTCACTTGTGGATGGCAATTGATTCCCACTATCCTTGTTCCTCTGGGCATCCTCAAATTGCGCTAAAAGCTGTAAAACACGAAGTATCACATGCACAAAAATCAAGTGGCACTCTTGTAGTTAAAAGGGGTAAATTTAAAATCTGGAAATACCCCCCCCCCCCCCCCCAAAAAAAAAAAAACAAAACAAAAAAAAACAACAGCAACAACAACAACAACAACAACAACAACAACAAGAATTGACCTGTCACGCATTCAAGCAAAAGAAAATTCGAGTATGCATACCCGGTTTGCTGTTAATTTTGCCAAGGTTCTGTTTCGTCGTTTTGCAGCAGTATATCCCACCTCATGGGTCACCACGTTGCTTCCTTCGCTAATATCCGATATTTTACGCTTCTTTTTACGGGCAGATTCCAGCTGCTTTGGGGTTGGAACAACTTGCCTTAACGGAATGGCATTTTTCTTCAACAACATCTTTGAAGCATAGCCAGCGACTTTCATTCCGTAATCCTGATAATCTTCGGGAGTGAAATGATCGCTGCAAATGTGACCCGAACTGTTTCCATGAGTCAGAGTCTCTTTTTTGGCGAACAAACGAAACCCATTGTCTACGAACTTTTTCTTCAGTGGGGAATTTATGCATGGAGACCCCGTCTGCATTCGTCTTATCGCAAAACATCACAACGCAGCGCTTCCCAGGTTCCTTTTTCTTTTCCTCGCCACCGCCAGATACTATTATATATTTCTCCATTGCTTCGAATTCCTTTCAAATATTGCTTGGGAAGGTGGTTAGGGTTGGGTAATGCATGTGCAGACTATGGGAGATAACTTGAAATTTCAAGCTGTGAAAGGTCGAGTGAACAGGACATAATTTCTAACGTTTCATAATTCAGTTGCATATCTTGCATTATTTTAAGATCAAGAATCTTGGAATGACTTGTACTTACGGTAATTGCAATGGTTTTAATTTCAGATTGAAAACTGACATTTCAGATAAGGATTTTTTTTTTGTATAAAATAACCCCGTCAACAAAATGATGTTAACGTCGATTAACGGCTCGGCACCAAGCATCAAACCTGTGAAAATCAGACTGCTATTACAACCGTTTCACTTCCTTTTTTCCAACATAAGATGGAATAAATTCTCATCTGAAAACATGTTCCACACCTGTGACGTATCACCCCAAGAGACCCCAAAATGGCGTGTTTTATAACATGGCTGCCGGGTTGCAAAGAAAAAAAATCATAAAAAAAATCAGCCTTTAACTTAAGACCGTAATTTTTTTTGAAAACCTTTTCTTATCAAGAATGGCATACGAAAAATACATTAAAAAATCAAAGAATTTTGGTGAGAGTTATTAAGCGATTATTTGCGAGATAGCTGGACTGGGCACTAACGATCTCGTGTTAGTCTACTGTAGTATTGTTAGATCCATTGTTGAGTACGCCCCCGGGAGTACGCCTCGCCAGTTTGGGCGGCTATCCCTTTGTATCTTGAGGAGTTAATTGAGTCAGTACAGCGAAAAGGTCTCAAAATAATATTTGGCCGGGTACACTATACGGAAGCCTTGGCCTTGGCCGGCCTGGAGTCTCTTAATGTCAGGAGAGTAGGGGCTTGTGAGCGGTTTATGGATAGTGCACGTTAGATGCCCCCCCCCCCCCCCATCTTTAAGAACGTCATCCCCTCCCCTACCGCCACGGAGTCTCATTCTAAGGGTCCAAGATGTCAACAAGGACATACTCGAAGAATTAACGACTTCGTAACCTATAAATTTCAGTGAATGTACGTTAATGTTTATTTGTATGTCTCCCTTACCTTCCCCATCAATTCAGGGTGGTGAAGTGGCGAGTGAAGCGACCCGATCGACACCAATTTTCTTTTTCGCCTCCACAACCCCAACTGCGGGTGCCTGGTCCCAGGCTATTGCTTTTGAAAGCAAGAGCGCGCACTAGACTACACCTGTGCAAACTCCGATACGAATCAAACTGTGCGAGAAACCCATTCCATCTGTAAATCAATCGTGGCTTGGCCTGCCCCGATTGCACTTGGCACTTTCTCAGCACTTCGTATTCTGGACTAGTTCAGAGCCACCTTTTTGTCTCGAGGAACAGTTTTCAGCAATTCTCTTGTTATCGTAAAATTGAATTATTTAACACAGCTCGAGTAAGTGTTGCGAGTCAAATGGAGCAAGTTTACACAAAGACATATTACTGAAGTATATTTTGCTTCTCGGAACATTTATTAACAACGGAAGGCCCATTCTTTGGTAAAAGATAGCTAACTTTTGAAAATCTCAAAGGGAATGTTTTAAAGAGTTTTAGCAACTTTTGAATATTTTTTTCCTCCTTCGAAAGTAATGAGTATTTAAGTAAAGCAAATGCGTGTTTTATAAAAACTTAAAGTTTAAAAGCGTACAAAAAAAACCCAAGCAATTAATCAAAATTCTTGGACACGGTTTTCTAGATGAAGGTGTGAAGCAAACGTAGCGATGTCGCTGACTTTCTCCCGTTAAATTCTGACCGGAAACGAACTCAATTTGTGAAACTACATACTTTTGGAAAATGATCGCTATTTTAGGAAAGCTTGTTATTTCTTGCCTTAAATCAACTAAAAATCGAAATCTACAATTCCTAAGCTTTCAGAAAATATATACTTTATTGGGGTTTTTAAGAAACGTGTGACCATGAAGCAGCAACAACGCGAGGTTGTTATTTGGGGTATACTGATACCTTAAGTCAATTTCAGTTGTGTTTAGCGTACGAGACGCCTTCTAAATGGAAGATCATTGCAGTTAAGCAACAACTTTTTCAATAGCCCATTTAAGAGTTGCTGCATGCCTCAGTTTCAAATCGAGTCCTGGTGCACAACCATTCAAATGGAAATTAGTTGGGTATTCTTATGCAAATTAAACTCATTTCCCTTACAATAGTTGAGCACCAAGACTCACTTGGAAACCGAGACAAACGCAACTCGGAAATGGCCCATTGTTTTTAAAGGGGCTCGAACCCATGACCGCGTGATTGCGCTGCACTGCTCTACTAACTGAGCCAACAAGAAAACCGTTCACCTCTTACGGGATATAACTCGAACTCACAAGTGACCATCTCCCAATTGGTTTGATAGCTCAGCGCAGAGCAGCGCAGGGTTGGCGCCCTGTGCAAGCCTGGATTTTTCCAGGCTTTCTTCGCAATTGTTAGGTTGCTGCTTAACTGCGATGAACTTCAACTCTCGTGTATTTCAATGTCCGCAGTTCAAATGAAAGAACATTTCATATATTCCTATTTAATCCAAGACGCCTTCCGTGAGCCAATGCGTATGTTAACGAGACAAAATGCGGCGTCAGCAAAGGTTCCACTCTAAGAGTTTAGGTCGCATAAAAGCGACCTTGATTACAGGGGGTGTCTTTTTCAGCTGTGTAAAATTAGGATACTATGCAAGACAGCCGCTCCTTCTCTCTGTTAGGCTGTAAAAGGGAACCTAAGGCACTCGTTAAGCCCAAGACCTGGGTTCGCGCTTGCGACCCTCAGACCAAAGCCAAGAGATGCATTTACCAAACACAATATTTCAAGTGAAAAGATGCACGATAGTCAAAATTGATTTACCCACGAGGAGCCTAGGAGTCCTAACTCGTTGAAAGGCTCTCGTGCAACCATAATATACCACAGAGGACACACCTCAACACCGGGAACTCCATGCCCTACTCTTTGCGAATAGTGTTCGGGTTCCTTTACGTCCCACATGGTTAAGAACATCGAGAGGTTGTAACAAGGGGCATAGGGTTTATCGTCCTTCTTCGAGAAGACTAGAGAGTCTAACCCTTTGCTAATGTCATTACAAAGGCAGCACTTTATCTTCAGTTATTTAAAGATCCTTAGTGTTGTTCTGGTCAGAATCAAATTCACGGCCTCCCGCATGGCAGCCCCGCATGGCAGCCCCGCATGGCAGCCCGGTGCTCAACCAACAGAGCTACCGTTGGGCGGTCAGATTATCATAGTTGCATTTAAACAACACAACTTTATTATACCCCCCACGTATGCCATACGACAATTAATTTAGCTGGAATGTGTCTAGGATATCAATGTCATTTCTTGGTAATAATGTGATTAGCAGTCACAAAAGCTACACACACTACAGCCCAGGCAATGACACACATTACCCACAATGAACGGCTGAATGGTGACCTGTGCTTGTTGTCGTAGTAACCAGTTTGCTCCTGTACTTGTTTCCTGCCAAAGTAGACAAGGCAAGCTGGAATGACGTATTGAACTCCGGCGCCTGCGTACGAACCTGTCACCCCTACGAGAATTTCTAAGTTCTGTGTGACGAATGCCACCAAAATTGGTAGTGTAATGGTAGCGAGAGGAAATACGATTCTGTCCACCGCCCAGGAGTACTGGTGACCCTCTCGAAAGAACAAGTTTTTCAAGTTATCGCGAAGGGTGATGGAAATAATCGGGAAATTCGTACTGAGAGTGAAGACGGGGAACAGAGCTAGAAAATACCCTACTAATTCCCCCGCCGCAGTTCCCCAGAAGTTCAAGGTGTACAGGTCTTTAAGGTCATCCTTTGAAAAAGCAAATATGCCGGTGAAAGACAACAGGGCGTAGAAAACCAGGACTACAGCAAAATCGGCGAAAAAGAGTTGCATGACACGTGACTTGCTCCTCATTGGCGTTATAAGGGATGGAATGGAATGTTGACACATGAACGAATACACACAGACGCCGAAGAAATTCGGAAGGCCTGAGAACTCTGCCACGGGAATGTCATGGTGGGGTTTGTCTTTACCGATCCTTATGCAGGCAAGAACAATCATCAAGATGAACGCTGAGGAATACAACCACATAAAATAGACATTAAGTGGACAAGAAGGGAGTAAAATGAGCCACGGAAGCGCTTTTTCAAAGCCAAAAACGGAAATTTTACGACTGATCGTGGGGTTTCACATTTGAATGGCTAAAACGTTCGTCCTTCTGTCCAAACTAATGGGTAGGTCTGTAATTTGCCGGCAGGCGTTTTCCCGCCGTTCCAGCGGCTGCAAGCTCTTCACACTTTCCCGCGCTTGAAACCGCCCGCAAAGTCTTTGCCTTTTCCCGCGAACGGAGCCGGCTCAGGGTTTACTTGCTCGAGCAATTTTTTAGCTACACAGTTGAAGCCCCGTCCACACGTATACGTGTTCATTTGAAAACACAACTTTTCTTTGCGGATTCGGCTTCCGTCCACACGTTTCCGATGAAAATCAACACTGAAAACGGAACTTTTCAAAACGCTCTCCAGAGTGGAACTTTTTGAAAACGTTGTTTTCGCGAGTACGTGTGGACGGAAGAAAATGGAACTTTTCGAAAACGCTGACGTCACACTATCAGTTCCAAGCCACTCCGCGGAATATTATAAACTTACTCAAGATGGCGGACAGGCGCTTCAACTTTCTTGTCCTTAATACTTGGGCTTATTTCAAACCTAATTGCCTGTTTTCAAGCAAATTTAGCTTTGCTATTGCTTCAAGCTGACTATGTTAATCAAAGATGGCGCCAATGGAGCTCATAATAGCGAACACTCAGGCGTCAAGCAAGCGCAGTCGGGTTATCGTTTTCAAATCGATTCCTCGTATATTTACCTGCTAGCAGAGGTCTCTTTTCCGTAAATACTTTTGTTCTTGGGCCATCGTAGTTTGATCAAAAATAAGACACAAACAGCAGTGATAAACATATTGAACTTGTTCATTTTGATTATGACGTGACGTTTCGTATGTGCTCTACATACATTTTCAGAAGTAACCGTTGAAATTTAAAACAGCTATTTATATTTAGTATAAATACACAGGTGATTATACAAAATCGCGCGCTCTCATTGGCTCGCTATCTCGGATTATCAGCCGATAATCACCTAGACGGACAAAATGGCCGCCAGTAGTCGTTTTGCCACTGTAAGTGAAGATGATTTCGCGTTGAAATGTGTTTTTTTCCTCTTTTTTTGAAATAAAAACCTGTGTATTTATACTACAACAATTATTCGCCTCAGGCTCAGTGATTATCGGTGAATATTCACCTCGACTTCGTCTCGGTGAATATTCACCGATAATCACTGAGCCTGAGGCGAATAATTGTTAAATAACAAAGCGGATGAGGGGACTGGAACGTAGAACGGTTACTTTTGAAAATGTATGTAGAGCACATACGAAACGTCAAGTCATAATCAAAATGAACAAGTTCAATATGTTCATCACTGCTGTTTGTGTCTTATTTTTGATCGAGGTCTCTTTTCTTTTTGCATTCGCTAGGATGACGAATACGGGAACAGAGACCTCTGCGATGGGTCGATACTCATTGTGTTGAGCATGTGCGGCGGTTACTTAGCGACCGAGTCCTCACGTGATACTTCAAGTTGTGTGCCCTCACTTAAGGGGGGTGGCACTTAATTACAGAAAGACAATGGTTGCTAAGAAAGCTTTAGTCAAAGAGCCCTGCAAAAAGGTTCCATGGATGGTTCTATTAAGTAACTTTTTTAAGAGAAATACGCGAATTCTTTTGAAAACGGAGAAAAAAATGTTGCGTTTTCAAACCAATACGGATACGTGTGAACGGGGCCTGAGTGTAATTTTGAGGGTCCTTCCAATTTACATAATTGCACTTGGTGATCGCCCAAAAAATTCTGCGCCTCCTGCAACTGGCCCAGGCATGTGTTTACTTTTCGTCGAATCTAAACGCTGGTTATCATTTCGCTGAAACTTACAGGATTTAATTTCTGGTTTCTACAAAAAAAAAATATATATATATATATATATATGACGCAGCAATAGCTTTTTTTCATTCTTACCAATCCATCTCATCACGGAGGTAAATATCTGCAGGTATTTTGTTTTCTGTACATTGAAAAATGCAAACGGTCCTAGCGTTAGAGTGAAGATCGCCTGCAAATTGAAAAAAAAAAAACTTGGTTAGTTCACATAGCAGCGAAATGTCGCAGTTAATCCAAATGTACTTCTTTACCTAATTCTGAATTCCAAATATTAAAGAGCACTTTCAGTTGAAACCCGCGCAATGAACCAATCAGAATTCGAAGGTGCGACGTGTAACTCAAAAAACGCGCGGGAAAATGAGCTAATGCAAGTCGCAATTGGTTTTGCCTTTCATTGGTAGAAAAAGTGGCGCGAAATTTTTTATCAAATCGCCAGGCATTCTAAGCATTGCAGTCGCAAAGGTGCATTTTTTTCGATACTCCCCTGAAACCTCCCTGAAACCTCGTTCTAGTTAGCCCAACAAGGTCGCCAACGACGAAAATATCATTCTAGACCAATGCATCTTATATACCACATCCTTTGGAATTATATGGAAATCTTTACGATTTTTACCAACCACTAAATTAATAATCTTGATGGTTACTAACTAAAAACACTCTGTAGACATTTATTTCTGTAACAGAGCCCCAACAGTGTCTTGTGGAAGAGCTGGAAGTTTCATTGGTTGGAGATTTACTAGAACACAAAAGATAATAATAAAATTAATGTAAGCCAAAAGATTCAAGCCTCGAAGAAATTCTAATACAGTGATACACTGCCAAAGAACTGTACAACTTCAACAAATTGATACAGGTGAGAACTCTAAACAGGTTTGCAAAAATTGGGAAATCCCACAATTCCTGTCAGTAGGACAAATAGAAATTCACATTACATGGCAACAAGAAAAGGAGCTGTTAGGGCCGAGGCACGCCCAGGCAGAAATGTGCAGGGCAGCCCTGGTGTTCGGTGCTCAAGGCTCTGTCAACGTGACAAACGTATTGATAAGTACTTTAAGTTATCTTTATTTTAGTTTTTTTTAAAATTTTGTTACCTTTTCCATGCAGGTAGGATCACCACATATACTGTAAGTTGTTACGAGACCACAAATTAACACTGCAAATTACCTCAATGCCCTACTCTTTGCAAAT
>OX421452.1:12061567-12077284 GCA_949126865.1 Montipora capitata | reverse complement strand
TCCCCTCTCCTCAAAAACCAAAATTTGACTTGATTTGTGTTAATTGTTAATTTCAATTTACAGTGTCCCCAATTAGTGCTTCTGCGCTAGAAAGACCAGACACTTAAATAAAGTTCCTTTCCTTTTCGAAAGTGTAAGGGTCTTCGTATCAAAATAGTCGTGCATCAAATTATGTGCATTTCTGGCCATATCTGTTTAAGCAAGTGAAACGCAAAAATACCTAATTTCCGGCTGCTGTTTGTCATTTAAACTGAACCGATAAACTATTTCCCACTAGAGTAAGAAGTGTGCAAAGTATGATTCAAGTTGTCTTTTAAAAGCATTACAAAGTGTGCTGAAGAGTTAGAAGGAGTGAGTGTTTTGCTACGTTGGTTGTAGTATGTGCGGGCTTTGTTCCGAGTGCCTTAATTAAGCGTGTGATTTGGGTACGAGTTTTACTATAATCTTTATTGGTGGTGAGACAACCCCTATTGTAAATGTCGACACCTTGTTTTAGCGGTAGAAATATTCGTACCCGTTTTCTGACATTTGACCTTCAACACCTATGGGTTCTAAAACACAACATCTTCATTTTTTAATTTTCAATTTTGGGCCTGGAATAGAACGAGAAAAAATACAGCGCGGTAGAATGCAGTGACATTTTGACAAAAAGTTAGAGATTTTTAGAACATATGGGCGCGTTCGATTCAGGATTCAGCAAAAATTTTGGGAACTTTTGGTTGGAAATCGAATGGGACGGTCCGTTTCGGTCCCGTCCGACAGAAATATCATGGATCATCCTTGATTGCTGTAAACTTCATATCGCTTTCCATTGGAACGAATTGTTGTTCCGTTTGTTTTACGCTCACAAGATCACGTAAATTTCTTTGATTGGTACGAAACTTATAGTAACGCGCAGTAGGCAAGGTCGGATAATGTAACCGGAAAGTACTGTTCCACCATAGTTAGTAGTTAGTAGTCCATCTACTAACTATGGTTCCACAGAGCACATAGAATGTCCAATATTTTATACTGAAACTCTTGTTGAATGCCGGAGAGCGCCCCATGTGAACCTACACTTAGGACTGCGAAACGACTTCGAACTCAAGCTCTCTCTCTACCCCTGGGTTCGAGCTTTGTTCCCAGGACGCTTCCCTTAAGGTGTTATTGACGGTAAAAGGGACGAGAGGGATGGCGAAAACCTGACAAAACTTGATGTAGAATTGAAAAGGGACAAATAACAAAACTTTACATCAGCAGGATTGACAAGATTCTAAGAAAATGGCAGAGAGTTGAGAGTTCGTCCAACGTGTGAACGGGAAGCCGTATTTCAGAAAATTTTGACAGTTTCTTTTCACAGTAAGAAAAACAGAAAATATTTTTTAATCAAGGTTAGCATCCAAAGGGGGGGGGGGGGGGGTGGGGAAGGTTGAGCATTATTTTGACAATACCCCGGTCGTGTTAATCGAAATGGTTTTGGATATACAGGAAGATAATTTTAGTATTTAAAACAGTCTGTACTAATTTATTGTGAAAAGATGTAAGAAGTGCATTTGTAAATATATAATATGGGATCAGTTATTTTATGCCAGTTTGTTACTAAGCGCACGAGCTGTTGAGTTCATTAAAGGTAAACGGGATTTGGCTTTTCATTCATTTTTGGAAATGAGCATGCGGCGACTTCCATGTCATCTTTTCATGCTGTAAGCCTTTCCCCAACCCTATTCCCAGGACATTTCCCGTCGCCCCACCCCAAGCAAAGAGAAAGGTACTGGGAACGAGCGCAAGACTGATACTTCGCGCATGCGCAAAACTTCCAGAAGAGAGTAAAGTACCAATCTCGACTCCAGAGTCGCTTTTTTTGGTCAGCGTCAAGAACACGGATTCTGGCTATAGCCAAAAATACGCGCAGTCGCGGTAACGGTTTAAATGTTGTAGCCATTGACGACCGTTTTTGTATCAAATTTCTGAAAACGCGCAGAAGAGCCGGAAGTCCAGGATTCGCGGACTTCCTGCTTTGGCTGTGGCCAGGTTTACCTAACCACAGGAGTTGTTCAACCAATCGTGTGGAAGAAAAAATTAATTCCGGAAACCGCAGCACATTCTGGGCACATTTTTGTGGTGTTGCGCTGAAATTGCGACAAATATCCTGGCACGTACCAAATTCGTTGCTCTAAATACCCATTAATTCGATTTCTTTTAGTACGGCAAAGTTTTGCACGTGTTTTTAGACCCGATAAAACATGTAAATTTGTAATGGCTGAAATTAATTAAGATTCATAAGTCACGTGCAATGTCTATATCTGATAAAACACTGCTTACTAAGGAGGAGGTTTATCGATATAAAGTCACCGCACGTGGTGTATTATTGACCATTTGATAGGTCTACTAACTATGGTCAATAATAGGTCACTCGGCGACAGTTATGCAAACCCTCGACTGCGTCTCGGGTTTGCATAACTGTCTCGAATTCTCCCAACTCCCTGTCGTGTTTAGATGAGGCTATGGAAACACGGAAAACGTCCTCTATTGTCTATTGCTTAATTTTTCCCTCAATAATTATTGGGCGGTCAACCCCTCCCTTAGCTACGGCACTGAACATTTATGAAAGTCAAGTAGACTACTGCATGACTGATTAAACAACGCGAAAATGTATCTTTTAACGATCTTTCGACTGAAAAATACCAGTCTTCATCAGGTTTATTTGGAGAACTAACGAATTTACATGCAGAATATATATACACATATAGACACCAATGTGTTCGCCACCTGAAGTAGTTGAACAAGATCTTCGGCCTATTTCTCTCACGCCCCATATTGCAAAGGTCATGGAAGGGCTTACGCTGGATTCCCTCTTCAAGCAAGTCTGTGACTAGCTCGACAGCCACCAGTTTGCTCTGGCCGGGAAGTCCACAACCCACGCTCTTGTTTTCTTTCTTCAAGCTCACATCTTCTTTGCTGATTTCAGTAAAGGATTTGACTTGGTCGACCGTAATATCCTTACCCAAGAAATGGAGCTGTTGGGCGTGCACGAGGCCACTATCAGACGGATCGGCTCGTTCTTAACGGACCGTTCACAAAGAGTACGGATCGGTCAAGTTTACTCGCATCCAGTTACACCGAATGGGGGAATACCACAGGGAACAAAACTCGCTCCACTGCTGTTCGCCATATTGGTGAACAATCTGTGTAGGGAGTGGAGATATAGGATTAAATACGTTGATGACACCTCGGTATTTGAATCTCTTCCTCGATGTTCGCCTAGCTACCTTCCATTTATCGCCGCAAATATCAACACCTATGCTTTCATGAGAAACATGCGGCTTAATAAGAAAATACATTTTTAAGATATGGATATCAGTTTTTTGAAGTATCATCCTACTGTTGTATCACCGATTCAGCTTAATGGTATTGTCATTGATAGAGTATCTACAATCTTGTAGTTATAAACTCTTGGGGGTTATTATCTCAGTCTAATGACCTCTCTTGGAACGAACATTGTGACAGCATCCATTACTGAAAAGGCTATTAAAGGGTAACTCTCGGGAAAACATTACAAATTTTAATTATCTTAGGTCGGACGCTTGTAACTTAGTTGAGTTCTTCTATTCCCTTTTGATTTTTGTTGAACATTGAGGTCTGCTTAATAGCACTCTACAGTCAGGTCAGATGGCACAGGAATAGCGATGTCTCTCTCCCTGTCCTCACTTGTGGATGGCAATTGATTCCCACTATCCTTGTTCCTCTGGGCATCCTCAAATTGCGCTAAAAGCTGTAAAACACGAAGTATCACATGCACAAAAATCAAGTGGCACTCTTGTAGTTAAAAGGGGTAAATTTAAAATCTGGAAATACCCCCCCCCCCCCCCCCCAAAAAAAAAAAACAAAACAAAAAAAAACAACAGCAACAACAACAACAACAACAACAACAACAAGAATTGACCTGTCACGCATTCAAGCAAAAGAAAATTCGAGTATGCATACCCGGTTTGCTGTTAATTTTGCCAAGGTTCTGTTTCGTCGTTTTGCAGCAGTATATCCCACCTCATGGGTCACCACGTTGCTTCCTTCGCTAATATCCGATATTTTACGCTTCTTTTTACGGGCAGATTCCAGCTGCTTTGGGGTTGGAACAACTTGCCTTAACGGAATGGCATTTTTCTTCAACAACATCTTTGAAGCATAGCCAGCGACTTTCATTCCGTAATCCTGATAATCTTCGGGAGTGAAATGATCGCTGCAAATGTGACCCGAACTGTTTCCATGAGTCAGAGTCTCTTTTTTGGCGAACAAACGAAACCCATTGTCTACGAACTTTTTCTTCAGTGGGGAATTTATGCATGGAGACCCCGTCTGCATTCGTCTTATCGCAAAACATCACAACGCAGCGCTTCCCAGGTTCCTTTTTCTTTTCCTCGCCACCGCCAGATACTATTATATATTTCTCCATTGCTTCGAATTCCTTTCAAATATTGCTTGGGAAGGTGGTTAGGGTTGGGTAATGCATGTGCAGACTATGGGAGATAACTTGAAATTTCAAGCTGTGAAAGGTCGAGTGAACAGGACATAATTTCTAACGTTTCATAATTCAGTTGCATATCTTGCATTATTTTAAGATCAAGAATCTTGGAATGACTTGTACTTACGGTAATTGCAATGGTTTTAATTTCAGATTGAAAACTGACATTTCAGATAAGGATTTTTTTTTTGTATAAAATAACCCCGTCAACAAAATGATGTTAACGTCGATTAACGGCTCGGCACCAAGCATCAAACCTGTGAAAATCAGACTGCTATTACAACCGTTTCACTTCCTTTTTTCCAACATAAGATGGAATAAATTCTCATCTGAAAACATGTTCCACACCTGTGACGTATCACCCCAAGAGACCCCAAAATGGCGTGTTTTATAACATGGCTGCCGGGTTGCAAAGAAAAAAAATCATAAAAAAAATCAGCCTTTAACTTAAGACCGTAATTTTTTTTGAAAACCTTTTCTTATCAAGAATGGCATACGAAAAATACATTAAAAAATCAAAGAATTTTGGTGAGAGTTATTAAGCGATTATTTGCGAGATAGCTGGACTGGGCACTAACGATCTCGTGTTAGTCTACTGTAGTATTGTTAGATCCATTGTTGAGTACGCCCCCGGGAGTACGCCTCGCCAGTTTGGGCGGCTATCCCTTTGTATCTTGAGGAGTTAATTGAGTCAGTACAGCGAAAAGGTCTCAAAATAATATTTGGCCGGGTACACTATACGGAAGCCTTGGCCTTGGCCGGCCTGGAGTCTCTTAATGTCAGGAGAGTAGGGGCTTGTGAGCGGTTTATGGATAGTGCACGTTAGATGCCCCCCCCCCCCCCCCATCTTTAAGAACGTCATCCCCTCCCCTACCGCCACGGAGTCTCATTCTAAGGGTCCAAGATGTCAACAAGGACATACTCGAAGAATTAACGACTTCGTAACCTATAAATTTCAGTGAATGTACGTTAATGTTTATTTGTATGTCTCCCTTACCTTCCCCATCAATTCAGGGTGGTGAAGTGGCGAGTGAAGCGACCCGATCGACACCAATTTTCTTTTTCGCCTCCACAACCCCAACTGCGGGTGCCTGGTCCCAGGCTATTGCTTTTGAAAGCAAGAGCGCGCACTAGACTACACCTGTGCAAACTCCGATACGAATCAAACTGTGCGAGAAACCCATTCCATCTGTAAATCAATCGTGGCTTGGCCTGCCCCGATTGCACTTGGCACTTTCTCAGCACTTCGTATTCTGGACTAGTTCAGAGCCACCTTTTTGTCTCGAGGAACAGTTTTCAGCAATTCTCTTGTTATCGTAAAATTGAATTATTTAACACAGCTCGAGTAAGTGTTGCGAGTCAAATGGAGCAAGTTTACACAAAGACATATTACTGAAGTATATTTTGCTTCTCGGAACATTTATTAACAACGGAAGGCCCATTCTTTGGTAAAAGATAGCTAACTTTTGAAAATCTCAAAGGGAATGTTTTAAAGAGTTTTAGCAACTTTTGAATATTTTTTTCCTCCTTCGAAAGTAATGAGTATTTAAGTAAAGCAAATGCGTGTTTTATAAAAACTTAAAGTTTAAAAGCGTACAAAAAAAACCCAAGCAATTAATCAAAATTCTTGGACACGGTTTTCTAGATGAAGGTGTGAAGCAAACGTAGCGATGTCGCTGACTTTCTCCCGTTAAATTCTGACCGGAAACGAACTCAATTTGTGAAACTACATACTTTTGGAAAATGATCGCTATTTTAGGAAAGCTTGTTATTTCTTGCCTTAAATCAACTAAAAATCGAAATCTACAATTCCTAAGCTTTCAGAAAATATATACTTTATTGGGGTTTTTAAGAAACGTGTGACCATGAAGCAGCAACAACGCGAGGTTGTTATTTGGGGTATACTGATACCTTAAGTCAATTTCAGTTGTGTTTAGCGTACGAGACGCCTTCTAAATGGAAGATCATTGCAGTTAAGCAACAACTTTTTCAATAGCCCATTTAAGAGTTGCTGCATGCCTCAGTTTCAAATCGAGTCCTGGTGCACAACCATTCAAATGGAAATTAGTTGGGTATTCTTATGCAAATTAAACTCATTTCCCTTACAATAGTTGAGCACCAAGACTCACTTGGAAACCGAGACAAACGCAACTCGGAAATGGCCCATTGTTTTTAAAGGGGCTCGAACCCATGACCGCGTGATTGCGCTGCACTGCTCTACTAACTGAGCCAACAAGAAAACCGTTCACCTCTTACGGGATATAACTCGAACTCACAAGTGACCATCTCCCAATTGGTTTGATAGCTCAGCGCAGAGCAGCGCAGGGTTGGCGCCCTGTGCAAGCCTGGATTTTTCCAGGCTTTCTTCGCAATTGTTAGGTTGCTGCTTAACTGCGATGAACTTCAACTCTCGTGTATTTCAATGTCCGCAGTTCAAATGAAAGAACATTTCATATATTCCTATTTAATCCAAGACGCCTTCCGTGAGCCAATGCGTATGTTAACGAGACAAAATGCGGCGTCAGCAAAGGTTCCACTCTAAGAGTTTAGGTCGCATAAAAGCGACCTTGATTACAGGGGGTGTCTTTTTCAGCTGTGTAAAATTAGGATACTATGCAAGACAGCCGCTCCTTCTCTCTGTTAGGCTGTAAAAGGGAACCTAAGGCACTCGTTAAGCCCAAGACCTGGGTTCGCGCTTGCGACCCTCAGACCAAAGCCAAGAGATGCATTTACCAAACACAATATTTCAAGTGAAAAGATGCACGATAGTCAAAATTGATTTACCCACGAGGAGCCTAGGAGTCCTAACTCGTTGAAAGGCTCTCGTGCAACCATAATATACCACAGAGGACACACCTCAACACCGGGAACTCCATGCCCTACTCTTTGCGAATAGTGTTCGGGTTCCTTTACGTCCCACATGGTTAAGAACATCGAGAGGTTGTAACAAGGGGCATAGGGTTTATCGTCCTTCTTCGAGAAGACTAGAGAGTCTAACCCTTTGCTAATGTCATTACAAAGGCAGCACTTTATCTTCAGTTATTTAAAGATCCTTAGTGTTGTTCTGGTCAGAATCAAATTCACGGCCTCCCGCATGGCAGCCCCGCATGGCAGCCCCGCATGGCAGCCCGGTGCTCAACCAACAGAGCTACCGTTGGGCGGTCAGATTATCATAGTTGCATTTAAACAACACAACTTTATTATACCCCCCACGTATGCCATACGACAATTAATTTAGCTGGAATGTGTCTAGGATATCAATGTCATTTCTTGGTAATAATGTGATTAGCAGTCACAAAAGCTACACACACTACAGCCCAGGCAATGACACACATTACCCACAATGAACGGCTGAATGGTGACCTGTGCTTGTTGTCGTAGTAACCAGTTTGCTCCTGTACTTGTTTCCTGCCAAAGTAGACAAGGCAAGCTGGAATGACGTATTGAACTCCGGCGCCTGCGTACGAACCTGTCACCCCTACGAGAATTTCTAAGTTCTGTGTGACGAATGCCACCAAAATTGGTAGTGTAATGGTAGCGAGAGGAAATACGATTCTGTCCACCGCCCAGGAGTACTGGTGACCCTCTCGAAAGAACAAGTTTTTCAAGTTATCGCGAAGGGTGATGGAAATAATCGGGAAATTCGTACTGAGAGTGAAGACGGGGAACAGAGCTAGAAAATACCCTACTAATTCCCCCGCCGCAGTTCCCCAGAAGTTCAAGGTGTACAGGTCTTTAAGGTCATCCTTTGAAAAAGCAAATATGCCGGTGAAAGACAACAGGGCGTAGAAAACCAGGACTACAGCAAAATCGGCGAAAAAGAGTTGCATGACACGTGACTTGCTCCTCATTGGCGTTATAAGGGATGGAATGGAATGTTGACACATGAACGAATACACACAGACGCCGAAGAAATTCGGAAGGCCTGAGAACTCTGCCACGGGAATGTCATGGTGGGGTTTGTCTTTACCGATCCTTATGCAGGCAAGAACAATCATCAAGATGAACGCTGAGGAATACAACCACATAAAATAGACATTAAGTGGACAAGAAGGGAGTAAAATGAGCCACGGAAGCGCTTTTTCAAAGCCAAAAACGGAAATTTTACGACTGATCGTGGGGTTTCACATTTGAATGGCTAAAACGTTCGTCCTTCTGTCCAAACTAATGGGTAGGTCTGTAATTTGCCGGCAGGCGTTTTCCCGCCGTTCCAGCGGCTGCAAGCTCTTCACACTTTCCCGCGCTTGAAACCGCCCGCAAAGTCTTTGCCTTTTCCCGCGAACGGAGCCGGCTCAGGGTTTACTTGCTCGAGCAATTTTTTAGCTACACAGTTGAAGCCCCGTCCACACGTATACGTGTTCATTTGAAAACACAACTTTTCTTTGCGGATTCGGCTTCCGTCCACACGTTTCCGATGAAAATCAACACTGAAAACGGAACTTTTCAAAACGCTCTCCAGAGTGGAACTTTTTGAAAACGTTGTTTTCGCGAGTACGTGTGGACGGAAGAAAATGGAACTTTTCGAAAACGCTGACGTCACACTATCAGTTCCAAGCCACTCCGCGGAATATTATAAACTTACTCAAGATGGCGGACAGGCGCTTCAACTTTCTTGTCCTTAATACTTGGGCTTATTTCAAACCTAATTGCCTGTTTTCAAGCAAATTTAGCTTTGCTATTGCTTCAAGCTGACTATGTTAATCAAAGATGGCGCCAATGGAGCTCATAATAGCGAACACTCAGGCGTCAAGCAAGCGCAGTCGGGTTATCGTTTTCAAATCGATTCCTCGTATATTTACCTGCTAGCAGAGGTCTCTTTTCCGTAAATACTTTTGTTCTTGGGCCATCGTAGTTTGATCAAAAATAAGACACAAACAGCAGTGATAAACATATTGAACTTGTTCATTTTGATTATGACGTGACGTTTCGTATGTGCTCTACATACATTTTCAGAAGTAACCGTTGAAATTTAAAACAGCTATTTATATTTAGTATAAATACACAGGTGATTATACAAAATCGCGCGCTCTCATTGGCTCGCTATCTCGGATTATCAGCCGATAATCACCTAGACGGACAAAATGGCCGCCAGTAGTCGTTTTGCCACTGTAAGTGAAGATGATTTCGCGTTGAAATGTGTTTTTTTCCTCTTTTTTTGAAATAAAAACCTGTGTATTTATACTACAACAATTATTCGCCTCAGGCTCAGTGATTATCGGTGAATATTCACCTCGACTTCGTCTCGGTGAATATTCACCGATAATCACTGAGCCTGAGGCGAATAATTGTTAAATAACAAAGCGGATGAGGGGACTGGAACGTAGAACGGTTACTTTTGAAAATGTATGTAGAGCACATACGAAACGTCAAGTCATAATCAAAATGAACAAGTTCAATATGTTCATCACTGCTGTTTGTGTCTTATTTTTGATCGAGGTCTCTTTTCTTTTTGCATTCGCTAGGATGACGAATACGGGAACAGAGACCTCTGCGATGGGTCGATACTCATTGTGTTGAGCATGTGCGGCGGTTACTTAGCGACCGAGTCCTCACGTGATACTTCATGTTGTGTGCCCTCACTTAAGGGGGGGGGGGGGGGGCACTTAACTACAGAAAGACAATGGTTGCTAAGAAAGCTTTAGTCAAAGAGCCCTGCAAAAAGGTTCCATGGATGGTTCTATTAAGTAACTTTTTTAAGAGAAATACGCGAATTCTTTTGAAAACGGAGAAAAAAATGTTGCGTTTTCAAACCAATACGGATACGTGTGAACGGGGCCTGAGTGTAATTTTGAGGGTCCTTCCAATTTACATAATTGCACTTGGTGATCGCCCAAAAAATTCTGCGCCTCCTGCAACTGGCCCAGGCATGTGTTTACTTTTCGTCGAATCTAAACGCTGGTTATCATTTCGCTGAAACTTACAGGATTTAATTTCTGGTTTCTACAAAAAAAAAAAAATATATATATATATATATGACGCAGCAATAGCTTTTTTTCATTCTTACCAATCCATCTCATCACGGAGGTAAATATCTGCAGGTATTTTGTTTTCTGTACATTGAAAAATGCAAACGGTCCTAGCGTTAGAGTGAAGATCGCCTGCAAATTGAAAAAAAAAAAACTTGGTTAGTTCACATAGCAGCGAAATGTCGCAGTTAATCCAAATGTACTTCTTTACCTAATTCTGAATTCCAAATATTAAAGAGCACTTTCAGTTGAAACCCGCGCAATGAACCAATCAGAATTCGAAGGTGCGACGTGTAACTCAAAAAACGCGCGGGAAAATGAGCTAATGCAAGTCGCAATTGGTTTTGCCTTTCATTGGTAGAAAAAGTGGCGCGAAATTTTTTATCAAATCGCCAGGCATTCTAAGCATTGCAGTCGCAAAGGTGCATTTTTTTCGATACTCCCCTGAAACCTCCCTGAAACCTCGTTCTAGTTAGCCCAACAAGGTCGCCAACGACGAAAATATCATTCTAGACCAATGCATCTTATATACCACATCCTTTGGAATTATATGGAAATCTTTACGATTTTTACCAACCACTAAATTAATAATCTTGATGGTTACTAACTAAAAACACTCTGTAGACATTTATTTCTGTAACAGAGCCCCAACAGTGTCTTGTGGAAGAGCTGGAAGTTTCATTGGTTGGAGATTTACTAGAACACAAAAGATAATAATAAAATTAATGTAAGCCAAAAGATTCAAGCCTCGAAGAAATTCTAATACAGTGATACACTGCCAAAGAACTGTACAACTTCAACAAATTGATACAGGTGAGAACTCTAAACAGGTTTGCAAAAATTGGGAAATCCCACAATTCCTGTCAGTAGGACAAATAGAAATTCACATTACATGGCAACAAGAAAAGGAGCTGTTAGGGCCGAGGCACGCCCAGGCAGAAATGTGCAGGGCAGCCCTGGTGTTCGGTGCTCAAGGCTCTGTCAACGTGACAAACGTATTGATAAGTACTTTAAGTTATCTTTATTTTAGTTTTTTTTAAAATTTTGTTACCTTTTCCATGCAGGTAGGATCACCACATATACTGTAAGTTGTTACGAGACCACAAATTAACACTGCAAATTACCTCAATGCCCTACTCTTTGCAAATAGTGTGTGGGATCTTTAATGTCTCTTAAGGTTTATGGATGTATGGGTTGTAAGACAGGCAATAAAGTTATCAGCTCTATCTGAGAAGACTTGAAAGTCTACCCATTTGCAGATGTGACCTGGCCTCGGTTGTTCAAAAGTTGGATAACACTATCCACCGGATAAATCACTATGCAGCCAATAAACACTAGCAAAACATATTGAGTTATTTAGTGGATAGTGCTTTATCCAGTGGATAGCGCTATCCACCCTTCAAACAACTGGGGCAAGACTCCAGATAACTCCTGACCAGTCAAGCTCAAGACCAAGCAAGTGAATAATATGGGTTTATTCTTATTTGACGTCAAAAACTGCTTAAGAAATCAATGAAAAATTTTTTTTGAAAACAGGAATGTACACTCATGTCCAAACAAGCAGGTAATTAGGTGCCATTTGACAATTGACACAAAGCGAGTCCCTTTAAGTCTGAGCACTTACAACCCATTTCTAGCAATACGGTAAGTGTGAGGGTTAGTGTCATTTTTTGTGAGGGTGAAGGCAGCTGTTTATCTTTCCTTGAGGACTGGGGTTTAGGGCCGGTACACTTTGTGACATTAATTTCCTGTAATCCAAGACACACTGGTGTGGGGTACCCCGCCCACTGGTTGCTCAGTTGGTTGAGCATCGGGCTGCTATGCGGGAGGGCGAGAGTTCGACTCTGGCCGGACCAACACTCAGGGTCTTAAAATAACTGAGGAGAAAGTGCTGCCTGTGGTCTGACCTAATCGGATCAGGGGCATCTTTCACTTTCTAAATAAATTGTAAACTGCGTAACAAGCAGTCTGGCCAAAGTCCCCCACAAAAAGCATTGTAAATTAGTCCTGAACACTGGTAACCCAGGCTCACTGTGTGCCACATAGGTAAATATAGAGAACATATGAGGCGAAGTTTATGTCTGGAAATTTGCTAGAAAATGGACCATGTGGTGAGCTGTTGTTGTCTTTAATACACGAAGTTTTGGGAAAAATGGTCCCCGTTCACCTTCCTTCATAGAAAAGTGACTAAAAATACTACGAAGGAAGGTGAACGGGGACCATTTTTCTAGCAAATTTCCAGACCTAAACTTCGTCTCATATGTTCTCTATATTTACCTATTGTTCTACGTTATGTTGAAGTTGGGGAGAAGAGCAAGGGGATACTTTTTGAAACTTCTTAAAGGTGGATAACACTGTCATGCATTTCTGGGCATATCTGGGAATGCAAGGCAGATGGAGATGCCATCGATCATCTCAATTCTTCTCGCTAACAGGGTCGTAGACAGATAAACACAAATTTTGCAAAGCTTAACTACACTGGAACGCACAAACATTACTTTTCTACTCTCACTGCGGGCCATCATGTACAAAGGCTCCTTATTCCCTTGAGATTTAAGTTGAAAATTTCCATGCATGTGTTGTTCTATAGGAGAACCCTATTTGCATAATTTATTGCCATTTTTGTTTTAAATAGGCTAGTTTTATCCCGTTTATTCCTCTCTTTGGCTTTTAACGGACGTTGGGTGTTCGACTCCCACCTCCCCGCACCGATGGCCAGCGTGTTGCCATGTCTCCCACTCCTTTTCGCCTCCGGGCTCGCGTCTTCTCATAACTTGAGGTGAGGGGTCCCAGTGATAATTTGTTACTAGTAGTTCATAAAATAAACCAAATTTCTACACAAATGCATTAGACTGAATATGACAATAATTACATAAAAATAGTATTGTACAACATTAATCTGATGCAGCACACAGAGAATGTTATCTCTAGGAAAAATGACAAAAAGTGTTCGCTACAGGTGAAGAGATTTATCTTTACAACAAAAACTTACAATGCCGTGGACGGTGCAACTTGATTTTATTTGTATAAATGGAGATATGCCATCTGAAACATCTCATAACTTGTCCAGAATCGGGTTTGAATCTCTGGAACGAGTGAAATTAGCGATTCCGTTGTCGAGCTCTGTGGCCATGGGGTTGAAAGTACTTTGGCACAAACTACTTCCCTGATGTTTTGAAAGCTAAATGGCTGGTTCTTTCAAATGGCAATGAAAGCCGATGCATGTTGGTTTCCTGGATGAGACAAGGGACATATATATCAACAGGAGGAGATGCTGATAAAATCGCAAGTTACACGAATGCATGTTTTGAATATCTGTGTATCAAAGGCTTTATTTATTTACTGTACATGACACGGTTTGTTTGCACACTTCATAATATTTCCAGTTGATTTAACTTTTAAAAACTCGCACTCCAGAAACTGAAATGGCATGTTTCCAGAGAGATCAATTGTACAACAATAAAAGAAACTTTGCGAGTCCATCTTACTGTTCGTACTCCATCAAAAAAATAACAGCCAAACTTATGATTTTACTGCGCGCAATTCTAGAAATACACTGCAACTGAAGATATTACCCGAAAAAATCACCAAAGAAACCTTCATGGGCAAACACGTTAAAGGAATAATGTATTTCTCTTTTTTTTTTCTTTAAAAATCTATTGCCAAACCGTCCAACGACAAAATGCTAGGTTATCTCAGTTACAAATTAAGATGTCAAGCTTAAAAGATTGCGTGTTCACTGAAGTTCGGAGGAAGAATTACACCGGCCTTTGCCGCAATATAGTCGTCGAAAACATTCCCCATGCTTTAAATGTGTTTTTCTCAAATTGAAGCCAACGGTAACTTTCGAATTCGTTTATAATATTCCTCCCACTGTAATTTAACTCTGGTCAAAACAAAATAGCGTGAATCTGCCGTCCACGCGTGTATTGGTGTAATGGAAGTAAATTTGATTGGCCGATGAAGGACATGTCAATCAATCAAAAAAAGTGGGCGGAAGGAATTTCGAAGAGGAATTTGGTCAGGCTCTATTTTTCGTAACCTGCGATCAGGCCCATTTTTAGCTTCGGCCATATGTTCTCTTATGTCGTCGCTCGCTAAAATTGGGCCTGACCAAAAGTCTCTCAAGAATTCCGGACGGTCGGCCAAATTTTGGCCGACCAAACTCGTGATCTGATTGGCTGTTGAAACGCCGGAAGTAAAAATACCATCATGATTGCGCGGAGCTCTCGCGAAGTCCTCGAGACTAATCCGCCATAAGTGTACGAGAAAATTTGCTCCCTTTTGTTCTTACAATGCCGTGGACGGTGCAACTTGATTTTATTTGTATAAATGGAGATATGCCATCTGAAACATCTCATAACTTGTCCAGAATCGGGTTTGAGTCTCTGGAACGAGTGAAATTAGCGATTCCGTTGTCGAGCTCTGTGGCCATGGGGTTGAAAGTACTTTGGCACAAACTTCCCTGATGTTTTGAAAGCTAAATAGCTGGTTCTTTCAAATGGCAATGAAAGCCGATGCATATTGGTTTCCTGGATGAGACAAGGGACATATATATCAACAGGAGGAGATGCTGATAAAATCGCATGACACGGTTTGTTTGCACACTTCATAATATTTCCAGTTGATTTAACTTTAAACTCGCACTCCAGAAACTAAAATGGCATGTTTCCAGAGAGATCAATTGTACAACAATAAAAGAAACTTTGCGAGTCCATCTTACTGTTCGTACTCCATCAAAAAATTAACAGCCAAACTTATCATGATTTTACTGCGCGCAATTCTAGAAATACACTGCAACTGAAGATATTACCCGAAAAAATCACCAAAGAAACCTTCATGGGCAAACACGTTAACGGAATAATGTATTTCTCTTTTTGTTTTTTTCTTTAAAAATCTATTGCCAAACCGTCCAACGACAAAATGCTGGGTTATCTCAATTACAAATTAAGATGTCAAGCTTAAAAGACTGCATAATCAGTGAAGTTCGGAGGGAGAATTACACCGGCCTTTGCCGCAATATAGTCGTCGAAAACATTCCCCATGCTTTAAATGTGTTTTTCTCAAATTAAAGCCAACGGTAACTTTCGAATTCGTTTATAATATTCCTCCCACGGTAATTAACTCTGGTCAAAACAAAATTGCGTGAATCTGCCGTCCACGCGTGTATTGGTGTAATGGAAGTAAATTTGATTGAGCGATGAAGGACATGTCAATCAATCAAAAAAAGTGGGCGGAAGGAATTTCGAAGAG
>OX421452.1:12046567-12049067 GCA_949126865.1 Montipora capitata | reverse complement strand
CATTACCTGGACCTACTAGAGACAACGAATTAAGGAGGCTCAAACCAGTTTTAACACTTTTAACAAAATGTGCTATGTGGAAGGATTGAATCTACCAAACTTTTCACTTAATGGTAATGTTTTGATGCCATATGAAATTTAACAAGATGCACTCACTAATGTGACGTAACGGATTACCATGGCAACAAAAAGTGCCATCTAAAAACAGCCTATATTTTGTCTTTAAATGCATATATCTCAAAAACGAACTCGGTGATCCCCATTTTTCATTGTTGGAAAGTGATCAACACGCTAGGATAAAACTTTCTGCAAAGTCAAAAAACACTCTCTGGGGCAGATTCATGGCCACCATCACAATTGAAAAATGTTAAGGTGGCTCTAATTCGCTTCAGAGAATTTTGTCTTACCCTGCCATTCACTTTTCAGCAGTAAAAAATGGGGGTCACCGAGTTCATTTTTGAGATATAAGCGCTTAAACACAAAATATAGGACGTTTTTAGATGGTTCTTTTGTTGCCATGGTAATTCATTACGTCACATTAATATGTCCAACTTGTTAAGCAATTATTGGTGTTTCATATGATACCATAGCATTGCCATTAAGTGAAACAGTGTTGTAGAGTTAATCTTTCTAATAACACATTTCCTGCAAATTGTTGAAACCGGTTTTAGCCACCTTAAATTGCTTTGTTTTCAATTACTTTCAGGGTTAAACCCCCACCTGAAGGGTGTGAAAGGTACGGTTGCTTTTTTCTTTCCTTTGATCGTTTCAACAACGTAAATCTCAAGGTGCGCGTTCTTTTTTCTGTTGGTTATGCATTCCTAGGGAATGCCATATACCTGTATCTGAAACCACACTTGTGTCGTTTGGGGAAATAAAGGGGTTAGCATCTGCAGTACTGGTATTTTAAATCTAGATTTTTGTTTTAGTCCTTCAGATTCACCACTCCTCAAGGCGAAGGCCATTTATAACCCCAACTACGAGAAAACCTTACCTTTTGTAAGTACAAAGGTGTTTTTCCTTAGAGTCTGTTAAATGAATCAAGTGAGGCATATATCAGTGGTGTCGCGAGCACGAGTCTATTGTATTCACACAACGAGCTTTTGTTTTGAAACAATAGGGAAACCATTACACTTTACAATAGACCCTTCTCCAAAATGGCGGCAACCGATTTGACTGAGTTAAAATTGAACTGAATGAAACACTGATACTAGAAATAGAAAGAACACCTTTACTTTAGTAACCCTGCAAAGTTTGAGCGTGTTAGGTGTTAGGGCTAGTAACCCTGCAAAGTTTCGGCATACCAAGTGTAATATCAGCTGAGAAAATGTATGTTGAAATTTGATAAATTTACCGACGTTTGTATGACTGGGGGTATACGCCATACCCCCAATCATACAAACGTCTATAAATTTTTCATTTTTCACCTTACATTTTCTCAGCTGATATTACACTTGGTATGCCGAAACTTTGCAGGGTTACTAACGTAAAGGTGCTCTTTCTATTTTGGTATTAATTTTTAATTTTAACTTATTTGAATTTTCGGCCGCCATTTTGGAGAAGGGTGTATCATTCAAAATGGCAGCGCCCGGGAAATTTCAAAACCAAAACAAGCGTTTGAGAAATTTGTTTATTTCTGATACAAACCCTTCCATTCGCCCTTGTCACACGGCGGCCATATTGTCCCGGGAGACCAAAAAAGCTTCGTTTTACCACGCCAAGCCTCACCCCCATGGTTTCCACTGCGAGGCTTGGCGTGGTAAAACAAAGCTTTTTTGGTCTCCCGGGACAATATGGCCGCCGTGTGACAAGGGCGAATTAGAAAAAGTTCGAGCAATTTTAACGATAAGCATTCTGTTCAGTGTTTTAATTTAGTGGAGGTTTCGTTTCAGCATCTGAATCGGAGATCAGAATCCTGTTGGGAGCGTTCGATCGATTAATCAATCAATCAATCAATCATCAGTCAATTAATCAATAAACAATTCAGCGCGCTAATATTTTATTTCTGAAAGGCACTTTCATTTACATTGCTGCGGATGGGAAGCTCAGAGAGAATCTTAGATTGGTCTCGGGAATCATAATCGCAGAATTAAAGTCGGCAATCAAGAATCTCATTGCCTCTACCCACCCTCCTCTTCTAAAAAAAGGATTTTATCAGATTGCGCAATGCGTGAACGAAGGGGCACTGGGCCTAACCCTTTGAATGGTAAAAGTCGTAAATTATAGCTACTTTTTTCCCTTTTTTTTTCCTTGTAGAACCACGAATATGCTGTTCCTAAGGTTGATGGTGGTGAGCCACAAGGCAAGAAGTGTCATGTGTGAAGCTACAAATTTCTTAAAAAATTGGAACTGAATATTTAATCGGCCACCTTCACAAAGTCCTGGGACCTTGTCACGCGTCCCTTCCGCGGGAATAAAGGGTTGCGTGACAAACGTCTTTCAGGTTGGCGAGAGGAAGTCGCGCACTCGGGGTAAAAAACAAGTGGGTTTTGGCACTTTT